>LRSR01006693.1:0-21408 GCA_001579985.1 Hypsibius dujardini
TATTATCGAATTCCGAAATTCGGTGATCGATTTCCCTTATCATCCCCGACTGACCAGGCAAGTTATTCGACACACTGAAAGCAATCAACTGGGCCGGGGGTTCATGGCCTCCTCCGAGTGTATCACTCTGTGGCTTTCAGGAGTTTCGCAACTTCCCTATCCCAATCTAGCGCATTTAAGTACTGACCGTAAAATTAAACCAACCTGAAAAATGAACTAAAATTAAGTTCACACTTTCATTTAGTGACAAATCTTATAGTTCTTCTAGTTTCCTTAACATACTACCTGTAAATGAAGGTTTTTAGTCCTCTTTGCCCTAGCTGAGTGAAAAGGCAGTCAGTTTGAATTGACAAACTTCAGTTTTTATCACCATTACTTATGGAACCCAGTTCAATTAGTAAGTATTAAACACTGATCTGGGCATGGGTCTTGTTCGATCCAAATAGGTTCTACGCGTGAAGTAATAGGATGTTCTGTCGGTGGAAGCGTTCTCTTGCTCAGTGTGTTGGGCACCATCTGGATCCGGTACATAATAAAATATCTCGCCGTCCCTGCACCTTATATTGTATACTACATCTAACAAAGATTTCCCTCAATCGGTTTTTCGTAGATGGTTCAAACGGCATGTTTTTGAATCGGCCAATTACTGGATACTTAAACGCAGTGACCTTCATCTTCCTGGCTATACCTATTATTCCAGGTTGTCTCTGTTATCGTGCCACTTATTAAGGGCAGAAAATAGAGAGATGAAACAGCTAGAAACGCTTATTTTCATTCTCTGTCACTTTCCCCATTCTGATTATTTTGCAAAAATTTCCACCTACAAAACTATCTGAAATCGCGACGCATTTATTACTACCGGGTTTAGTTTGGGGCTTGGGGTACTTTGAAATACGATATTTGTCTCCACAATGGAATCCCCTATATCGATGCAACGTTTCGGTCTGCAAATTGTTACATTCGTCACAAATTTAGATTTCAATAAAAGAAGTATTCCAAATGAGTCTGAATTCGGCATTTGAATAATACCGCAGATCGGAGTTACTAGGAATTAATGCTCATTTGGACAAAAACGGAGATTTTTTCCGGACTTTTTTACCAGTATTTTCTTTTGGTGAGGGCTATGCTCACAGTCCACGGCCGTCCCGGAGTGCTCGCGGGTTCGGGTTGTCGTCCCAGTGAACAGGCAACGGTGATCCGCTCCACTGGCAAAACGGCACGTCTGTATGGAGCATGTGTGGTAAGACATAGCAACAAAGCGATGCCGAGTCGGCCCTTTTGCTGGACAGAGGCTTATTTTGATTGCCAGAGATTTAATTCAATAAGTGATTTGTAATAAACGTGATCTCCATTGCAGAGCCTCGCATTCGAGACAAGTCCCGAAGGAATGCCGTATGAATTTTAGATTAAAGTCGAAGTTTTTTTGCTGATTTTTCGTCTCCTTCCGTTTTTTGGAGTTTCGTTGCCTAGGCATTATGAAAAAATACATCATAACGGCCAATTAGACAGTGCCACTGCAGCTCATATTTCTTTTCTACTCTCCTCGTATTTCGTTTTACCAGTGATGTCTTTGTTTTACCTGTATTTTTCTGCTCAGGTTGCCCTGGCTGAAAGGGTACGCTGGCTGGAATAAACAAGCAAGTGTGTATATACCCGACTTGTTAAAGATTTTTGGCGATTCTGGTACGGCATTCTGTGTCTGCTTTTTACGATGTTCGATAAAGTCAATCCGGTCTAAGTGAAAGAGAGGCAGATAGACAGGCAGGAAAATATGCAGGCAGGTAAGCCTACAAGCAGGCAGGTGATAGACAGACAGATATCCCACCCGGAACGAATATATATGCATTTCTGATATTTAACTCTGCCATTTTTCTATTGAAACCTATGCATTGGAGCTGCAGTCGTCTCATTGTTTGCTTCTGAGCTTCCGTTTATAAATTTTCTAACTGGACTGCTCGTGCAACGGTGTCTGTGACGTTCAGTAAACGACACGACTTTTTGTTTTATTAGTATGGTTTCGTGGTTGACGTAATCCTCCACAATCGCATGGAATTTATGAAAGTGATACTGATTTGTTATCCTGCTTGGATGCCCGTGTCCTCTCATCTGAAATTTGATAATTACGCGGCATCAATAGCGATTATCTTATCGACTGATTATACTTCCACTTTCACGGTCGTCCAATGAACGATTCAATGTCAGGCTTTTGTGGCGGTTCCTTCGTTGATTTTCTTCCAGCCAACTTCTTGTCGAGCGTGTTACTTGTGTAAGAAATTTCGCAGGAACTGCCGGTAGAATGTTGAAAATCCAACTATGTCTCTTAGCATTGCTGCTCGGCTTGGCCATTGCGGAGGAGACTCGGAAATCATACAAGGGGTAATTTCTGACGTTTTAACCTTTTTTTCCTCCTGAATCCTCTCTGTGAACTTTAATATATATAAATTGCGTTAATCTGAAATTTAATTTAGTTTAATTGTAATTTCATACGTTTTAAGATGGCTGTCAAGCTATGTACGGCAAAACAAGCATTTCATTTTAGGTACAAAGTATACCTTTTGACTCTGGAAACTCAGGCACAACTGGACTTCCTCAACCGGATGAATGACGACCTTCTAACCAAGGATCTTGCTGGAGAGGTTTGTCTTTGAGGCTTTTACGGCCATTTAGCCACGTTTAAATGAACTTTTTCAATCTTAAAAATATTGTGGTAAGGTTGAATTATGGACGGAGCGGAACCAGCTGACCAAGGCACTCCCACAAACGGTCAATATGATGGTATCACCGCGGGAAGACAAGGAATTTTTGAGGCTGATCAACGGCCAAACTATCCAACATAAAGTTGAAATTCCCGATCTTTCTGTGTATGTTGCTCACATGCTGATAACATTGCACTGACGTGTCAGGTTTGGTAGCTTGAAATTCTGATTCTTCAGACTGCTTGAAGAGGAGTCATACATCTCGCCGAGCGATCAGCGTGTGATTTCCGAAGGCGGAATGACATGGACAGCCTACCATCGATACTCAACGGTAATTATTTGTCGACTATTTCCATACAATCACCGTGCTGCAATTCCAAGCAATTATCTTTATTTAATTATCATATCGCAAATTTTAATGCGTAACCTTTTTAGGAAACCGCTATAGTCTCCCCCTTTCACCACCATTCCCTATTGTCACTCCCCTTTCGCACCCCGTTTCACTATTGACATCTCGTTTTCAACTCGTATCAATTATCATTAATTTGAATAATGTCACAAAAATACTTCAACGTTTTGACTGAGCGGAAAATAAAATGAGAATCACATAAATGATCTTTGTTTTGTATTCTACAGATAAACTGAAAGTTTGATTAACATTGTATCGAATTGCTTCCTGCAATTGTACTTCACGAATTTAATGGAATATATTTCTTTTTAATTACAAATGGTCGTTCAGAGATACAAATGTATTTTTCTATGAATTACCGGTAATATATTTCGGATTTTCTGCCCAGGGATGTTGAATTGAGCCCACCATGTGACAACCAAAATATATCTACAATGTATTTATGTATTTTGTAGCAAGTGACAACGAAAAGTAGTTCAGTTGAAGTTGGTTGTGAAGAATGTCATCCCTAAAATATTGAGGCTTCCAGCTGAGTTTTTAGTACCTTACGACGTTCAGCTTAAGTGAACTTTAAGTGATCGCATTTACCGTAAGCTAACTGGATTTTAAGATGATATTTTATTTGAGAAAAGGGGTGATTATAGTAAAAAAGGGCTGCGTATGGGCAGAGGCTCGTTTAGGATTTTTACAGGTCGGAACCAGGACCCCTGAGGGGTGGGCCAGGGTGGGCAAAGGGACAAAAATAATTTTTTCAAAACTCAACCGAAAATTCGGCCCATTCTTTCTGATCTTTTTAAAACTTGTGGGCGTCTGAGGGTCGAATTTTCAAGGGGGCTCCCTGCGATTTCAAGACATTTTCAGAAACTTTACTGTATTCCCGGTCAGATCGCACCGCCGTGTGTCTCACGTGACGTACTGCATCTGCCGACCAATCGCAGCCCATCACAGTGCGAGCGTGCAGCGAATGGTCTTTCTTGGAATTACGTGCCTAGCGCTCGGCCTTTATTGCATACAGTTCGTTAGTGTTTAATATTTTATAGACCAAATTTATCTTATTTACACCACCAAATTTTCTGTAGTCAAGTGAAACTTCATATATATATATATATAAGTAATGTGACTAACAAATGGTGCAATTAGATTGAGCGTTTTCTGGAGACCCTTGCCACAAATTACTCGGCCATCGTGGAAAAAAGCACCCTGGGGAAATCTTACGAGGGCCGGAATTTGTACCTCATGAAGATTGGCAAGCCCAGAGCAGATGGCAAGACTAAACCAGCCGTTTGGATGGATGCCCGTAAGTCTGTGGTACATGAACGTTTAGAAGTCACATTTTCAATCCAAAATCTTTGTTATAGAAATTCACGCTCGTGAATGGATTGCTTGCGCCACGGTTACATACATGTACGGGGGCCATATCACATCCTCAGAAGAAAACATTCCATTGAATTCTTCCATGTATGGTTAAAGGATGAACAAATTGGTAACCGAGTACGGCTTGAACGAGACCGTCACCCGGATGGTGGACCAAATTGACTGGTATGTCCTCCCTGTGATCAACGTGGACGGCTATGAATTTACTCATACAAACGTAAGACTTGATCTTTTATTTACAATTTTCATGTGCTATATGTGCTTCTAAAATGTATGATTGAAGGAACGTCTGAATCGGCTGACAAGGCAAATCAATCCGTTCAGTTCCCGTATCGGCGCTGACCCTAACCGAAACTATGACCACAAATGGATGCGTAAGTGAAAAATACGAGGGCACTTCTTTTGGAATTATCCGTTTGTCACTGCAGATTTGTTTTAAGGAACATAACTTCCTTTCAGTCCAAGGGGCAACCCAACAAGCTGGCACGGAGATTTACGCTGGCCCGTTTCCTTTCTCTGAGCCGGAAAATCTTCACCTCACCGTAAGTACACCGACTCGTCAAGCCCCTAAACTTAAGAAATACGGCAACGCGTACTTAATGGATGAATGAATTTATTTTTGTGATCTGGTTTTCAGGAAGCTGTTCTGCAACGGCGCAATCAAATTAAAACCCTCTTGACTTTTCATTCCGCTGTGCAAATGTGGCTGCTACCTTGGGGATACGATCTGATCTACCCCGACGATTATCAAGACCTTGTAGGGCTCGCAAATTATCCTCAAATTCCATCACTGTCGTATCTTAACCGCTTTATTCGTGTTAGATGCAAATGGGCGTTAGAGCGACTGATGCCTTGACAGCAGTCTATGGTACTCGTTATGCAGTTGGAAGCTCCACGGAACTTTTAGGTAATTTTATGTGTTTTCCAATAGGGCTTTTTCCGGCAGCCGGGTGTTATGACATTTAATCATTTGGTTTTCATTTCCAGGAGCCGCTGCGGGAGCCACTGACGATTGGGGAAAGGCCAAAGGGGGAGTCAAATACGTAAGGAAATACAATTATAAAAAAATGTTGCACTTTCATCACAAGGAATTCCATAATAAGCATGAATTTTGGTATAAAAAAACATAAGACGAAGAAGCAGGGAAAGATCCAGGAGGAAAGCATCAAGCATCCGACGGGTGCTGCTAAGGAGAGATGAAATCAAACACAATGAACCACGCGCTCAAAGAAACAACAGACAAGCATCACGCGGTGTACCGAGCCCACTGAGTACACAGGTATTGCTTTGGTTCCACAGTCTGTGACCGTTGAGCTGCGAAATCCTCGCGGATTTGGAGCACCCAGCACTGCCAGCAGCTTTATCCTTCCACCGGAGCAGATCATTCCATCGGGTCTGGAGACGTTCGAAGCCATCCGCGTCGTTGGGGAAATTGTTTACCAGGAGTTTGGCCCAACTCTCAATTAAATTGATCGGTCGAATTTATGCCAATTTAGTTTATATAAATATATATATATATATATATACATCGTTCTGTTTTCTTCACGTCTCGCGAGTCATGATATCGTTTCAAGGACATAAAAAAAATGAACACGAATAGTGAGTACAAAACCGGAAACTTGCCAAAGTAAGTTTAAAACGACCCAACGTTGATGCTGACGCAGGAGAACAGCAAGGATAATCGGGATTGTCCTTTGAATCCTGGTAAATGAAGATCACTCCGTTGGAGGATCCAGTAATTTTCTGCCTCAAAGATGTGCTGCCGAAACCACCTGTAAAGATCGGCGAGACATTTTTCATTAGACCTTAACATGTTTTTGGAAAATAGACAACATAAAACAATATTTTTTTAGGCACAAACCTGACCCAAAAAGCGCCAGCAACAAGGAGCACCAGAAGAATCATAGTAACCGAGCCTGCGATGATCTTGGTCGTAGTGCCTGCATTGGTTGATTCAAGCTGAACTTATCGCGACTCAAATTCGGTAAATTCTGTAATTTGACTAGACCTAGAATGGTTTACGAATATATTTTCTTTTGTTGGACAATAGTTAACATTGTGCTGCAAAGTTGGATGTTGTTGAACAGTGTGATTAGCCACCTTGTTCTAGTATTAGTACTCTGTTTTGGTGTCGGCTGCAATTTGTGTGTAGTTTCGCTCGGATCAGTTAATCACGCTGTGCGTGATGGGTGAGTCAAAGAGAAATATTGTGTGTGAGCACAGAGCACGCAAGTCAGTCGTCACATTTACACAGTCGGGATAACTTCCGTCGACTGTCTCTCTCGTTCCTTCTGTTCAATCAAATTGATTGATCCCGGTATTGTGTGTGTTCATTAAGAACCTCTCCAGGTCGCCATCCTACTTTTTCCGAGGATGTCCGGATTTCATCAAGGACTGCTTGAAGATCACCCGTGTAGACGACCTTGCCCGGCGAACTCTAGGCTAACACTGTCATCTAGCCTGCAAATTTCCCCTTGAGCCTTCTGCCTATCTTAATGGTGTTCGCTCAAACCCACACGATGTTTGCCGGACTTGAAAATTTGCAAAATAGAGGTGTGCAAACCGCACCGCAGACCGCACCGCCGCAAACCGCGCGGCGGTCCGCGGCGGTGCGGTTATGGACTGCTCGCGGTCTGCGGTGCAGTTGCGGTTTAAATTTCTGCGGTTGCGGTTTCGTATTTTTTAACCGCCGCAAACCGCGAAATTGTAAAGATTGTACGGTAGGGTATAAAAAAGTCGAATCATCGCGTTCTTGGCCAGATGGCGTGCCATTTGTTTACTTTGAGGTTTGAGTAGCTGAAAGTTGTTCTATTAAACGGTTCGTCACCGATTGACGTCGTTATTAGGCGTGTCACGTACATTATGGACGGACTGTCCCGATTTAGATCTACATTTCGCAAACTGTCATTTAAATTTAAAATTCGCGGTTTTTGCGGTTCGGTCGCGGTTTCATTTTTGTGATCCGCGGTCTGCGGCGGTGTGGTTTTTAGTTAATTTTGCGGTGCGGTGCGGTTTACGGTCGGTATATTGAGCTGCGGTGCGGTTTGCGGATCCAGTTTTCGTAACCGCGCACAGCTCTATTGCAAAACAATACTTACTAACGTTACAAATGCCTCGAAAGCCGCACACTGGAACGCTAGGTGGAGGAAATTGGCCGCCAGGCCAGTCAATGTCCTTTCCAATGCGGCGAAGGAATTGCCTTCCGCTGTTGGAGCGCACTAAGAAAGGCTACGAAAAATACGAACACGAGATGGAACACGAATTCTTAGAATTTGAACAACAATCTTAAGTTTTACCTGTCGAATGTCATGCACGGCGTCATAGTGAGCGATCGTCAACAATGCTTGGCGCACACCGTTTGCGTCGAACAAAACACTTCCTGATTCGGGGGTGAGGAAGGTGCGATTGAGAAAGCGATCCGCAAGCCCACGACCGTTTGTGATGTTTTGCCCGTTCGCCCATGTTTCATTTAGCACCTGGATCAGCATTGCATACATGTACAGTACATGCCTCATTCAAGAAAGCTCTCATTGATTGATTACCTGGCCAATAAGCAGTACATCGGTGTAGCTGTCGAGGATAGTGGTTGTCCAATCGTTTCCTGGGGCGTAGGTGGCGTTGTATTTAGCCAAAGACCGTCGGCGAAATTCTAACGCAAGGTTTTTGGTGCTAGCGAAGCTGTTGGTCTTGTTGGATGTTTCGTCGTCGTTCGACTCGGCTGACTGCACTAACAAGACTGATTGAAATGCCTTTCGCGCTTTCTATAATGAATAAATGAAAGATGTGACTGCGCAAAAAAAATCATGCAAGGAATATTCAGTCGGTTATTAGTTAATTTTGTTTTGCACAAATCACATATCAATTTGTTCCTGATCATTTCCAGACTTGTGGAAGGGTGGTGGGTCTGATTTTCAAGAGCCCTCAGGAAAAAATGTGTTCGCCATGTGCCAATCCCTCCCCCGTGCCCGGCACAGGAGAGTTCTTGGTTCCGACCCGTAAAAACCCTAAACGAGCCCCTGCTCGTTATGACAACCTGTCCGAGTCGAAATTTGTTCCCCACCTCATCGTCCTGATCTCCGTAGCGCCAGGTTAAATTTCCATAGTTTACAGGCGAAACCATTGTCTCTGTGACCACATAGACCTAATATTACGAGGAATGTATATTGCACGACCGTTTAGGGCGATGAAACAAAAGATTGTAAAACATACAAACTGGCCGTCGGTCATGTTCATACTTTCGGCGGTTATCTACAATAAGATCGTTTGATTGCCAATTAAATCTGGTTTCGAGGACCAATATTCGGACTGATGCTTACCAAGAGTCTTCGGAACTGTGGAAAATGGCCATAATAGAACAGGACTAGTGGAAGGATTTAATCTTTAATTGAAGCACGTCAAATGAATGTATGCAAAAATCATACCTCTGCTGACGTTTCTAAATGCCAAAAGAGTGCGGCTGTAAGTGAAGGTTGGGTTTGACTTGATGCTGTACATTTCACGTGCCGTCACACTTGCTACCCTATCCAGACGGGCCTGAAAGCCGTTGAACAAACTGCGAAAGACCGGAGCCGAAGATTCGTCCCACAGGGCGAAGATTGACGTCCAATTGTAGTGGGCGATCAAGGCCACAGACAGGTCAATGAATTGCGGTATGGAGATTGAAGGGGCACTGATTAACGTTGACAGCGCTGAGCGGTCATTTATTTCTACTGCGGCTGTCCTGCCATTGGGAGAAATTGCATGAGAAGGACTGTCTTATGTTACGTTTCATAGCCTGTGTCAGATGCCAGACCAAAACTGTCAGATCATTTGCTCTGGCATGCTGGAGGATCCTTGCCAGACCACGCCCCAAACTAAAACTGTCGTTAGAAAGATGTTTAGTCGCCCTGGCAAAGGGGGCTGAGTTTACCCATTTCAAGTGGCTTTCTTGCAATCTGACACTGGCAATGAACGTAGCATAAGTGTGACGAAAAAAGTAAATTCTATTGCCGAAACTTGAAACTGGAGAATCTGCTTGAATCGAATTGACTCCTTGAGGAGGGTTTGAATAGCTTTCATATTTTTCCCGTCAACTTCCCAATGATGTATAGTCTGACTTAAGTACTGCATGCATTTAGTTCAAAAATCCTGGCGCGAGGAATTGAAACACGTATCTGGAGTAGGTCGTATTCGAATACTGCGATTTTTGTCGGTTCTGGGCTTTCAATTTTGAACTAATAAGCGGAGCTAAAGTCGCTGAAAACTTAACGTGCAAAATTCCATCGAAGAAAATAAATGTTTCGAACGAAGGTTTATATGGAAAAAGGCGCCTCGGCTGATGTAGTCTGACATTTTTTTACGGTTTTAGAGACCAACCAAAAGGTTGCCAATCCAATGCACATATGATACATGTAAATGATGATTTAGGATTAATACGAAAATTCGCGCAATCAAATCTGTAGACCTGGTCGAAAGTTTGTATCGAAATTAGTGAATTCCCCTTCAACTATGTGCACGTACGTGTAAATGAGAAGGGCATTCCAGTTGCTGGCAAGAAAAGATACAGACGTGTCGCTGGCTGGACATATCGGCGACCATCCTGGACTGATGAAAATGACAACATGATCGGGGGATTGAAGCTGGTAGAACCACCACGCGAGCATGTTCTTGGGGTCTTCGTTGGCCTGTAGAGCTGATAGACAGGGAGGTACCAACGTTCGGACGTAATGGATGGAGAATCGGTCCTTGTACAGGGACTTGATCTTCTCATAGGCCACCTCCATGGGTGGCTCCATCACAGACAGAGAGATTGTGCCTTGCGCGGTCACTTGACCGAACACCACGATGGTTATTTGCGGTAATGCCGTTGTGGGAGACGTGGTGAACCCGTTTGAACAATATGGACCTTGCACGACAAAGAACACTATAGACCAAGCCCAAAGTATGGGCTGAAAGGTCATGGCAATAATCTCAAAGAACTGGAAATATCTTAGTCGTCCTAAATAGAACAGTTTTGCCCAATGATCAATCGAACTCGTTGTTAACCAACAAGCGAGAGAATCGTTCGGGATATTTTTCCAGTTGATGGGGCGTAATCGTGGCAAAATCAGAGCCTTCCAATTAAGGGTAAAGTTTGAGATGTTTGAGATGATATTTTCAACTGACAAAAGCTGACTACCACCTGGTGCACACAGCGTGACTCGTGGACTAACTCTGCCATCGTCGTGATGTCTCAATATTCATTGAGCTTTCACAAATGTTTATTCATAAATATGAAGGGCTCATAATGCCATGGGTAAATGCCATTCACAGAGGCTGCAGAAAAAGGTCCTCAATCATCGTAGAGAAAAATAAGAGCAACAACTGCCTAACCCGTTAACACCCGGTGCCAGAAGTATTTTTTTCTTTCATATTTGTGTTCGATTAAAGATATTGATAAAGATAACGCATTTTTATTTTTTGGGCGAATTTGAAAAATTCGTGTTTTTTTGTATGAACTACTGTCCCCTGTCAGTTAGAAAAAATATTATCGATGAAAACTGTTGCTTGCACTGGTCCGCGCTATATTAGGTTGAAACATCAATTAATAAATCGATGAGTTTCTATGGCCGTCAGTTTCATTCATTTTTTGACAAAAAATCGGTCGCCTTCGTTGACCACTGGCCACGCGCCAGTCTACAATCTGATTCTGGTATTTGTTTTTAGAGATTGTCAATAGATGATCAATCTGGTAAATGAAAACAACTACAAATTTTTAGAAGTTTTGGCCAGCTCACAGCCTACGGAGACCTTTTTCACTCAAGAAAGGAAAAACTGGTTACTTTTGGCGATTTCTGCCGGGCATTGGGCGTTAATGGGTTAAATTGAGTTTTTCTCTGCGTTCATTTATTATTAGTTTTTGTGCCAAAGCCGATACGCACAATAGCGCCAGGTAAAAAGCGTTAAAAAGCAACAAGAAAGCCAAACTAACTTTTGGCTTTAAAACTGAACATGTTTCATTGAGCCTACGTGTACGAGGATAACTGCCAAGTTCTCGAGACGCATTTCCTTTCTGAATTTCAATAAAAATTCTCTATCTCAAATACTCTAAAAAGCGCTTCTCCCCTATTTGTTCCACTCGCTTGACGATGTCGGCGATGAACTCCGGTCACCAAGGTCCAAAGGTTCTACACCCATTGAAACGAACAGCACCCGTTCCACAATGTGTCTAAACTTAGTGTTCGTGTTCTCCTCCGCTTCTGACGCATGGGCCCAGCGTCAGTCCGCCAGGCCGCATCAGACGCCGGTACTATACCACACCTTTGTATTTACAGTATTCGTGAAAGTCGCTCCGTTTTATCATCAACCTACCGGATCAAGAAATTATTTTGTGTTAGAACGAAACTAGAAGCATAAGCCAAGAACATTTTTAACGAACAACGACACACAAACGAGCAAGAAGGATAAAAATGCAAAAATATGGGTTGGAAATAGCAGTTTTTTGCTTTGCACTTTCGATATGGCATGGTTGACCAATGGTCAGTGTTCCCCAAATGCTCGTTCCTTGATCGCAAAATTAAATTGAATTGAGCACATACCGCTAGCTATCAGGGACTAGCAATAATTGGAACAATGAAATTCGCAACGAGGAAGATACTTTAAATACTGAAACGACTGACCAGTGGTCAATTGACACCGTACTCGTCCTTTACCAATATAGTATTTTTAAACTCTGTGCTTGAGACAAAACTAATGAAATCAACAAGTTTTTCTCCATTTCCAGATTTTTCAAATTACTCTGAAAAAAATTATAATTCCCAATATAATTAGTGTCATAAATGGTATTCCGTTTTGTCGTCTCTTTACTTCAAGGACTCAAAACAAATTACAAACTGCTTTGTAACGCAATATTGAACGGTATTTAAGATAGAAAATATGACCGTTATCGATTGTGCCCGTATTTCGGATATTGTTTTTCGGCAGGGCTAATAGGGTGCGATGCGTAGCTCGGGAAAATCACAAATCTGACAGAAAAACTGACATTTGTAAAAATGTTTTGAAATCCAAGGAGGCCCTTGGAAATCAGATCACCAAACAACAACAGGTTGCAAAATGATCAGAAACACACTGCCGATATATGAGTTTAATTTTATAAAGACTTCTGTGCAAACTAATCGCATATTTCATGGGTCAAAGTCTATCACCTTTTCGCACAACCTAAAAGAGATTGGCCAACCTCGGAACTGAGGGTCACGTAACATTTTTGTCTTTTGTCAACGCAATCACACTCCAGATTACGATAAGCGCGTACCACCCGGGACGGAGGACCTTATCTTCGCGTGCCACAAACGTTTACAATCATCACCATACCGAACAAATTATTATCCGATTACATCGCTGCCGAACAATACAATCCCCACTCCGGACACTGATAGGCAGGGAAAGTAGAAGAGATATCGATATTTTCAGCGATTAATCTTACCTTCAATTTATGAAATGAAACGCTTCTGTTCAGTCGTCGTCGAGTCGGGAAGGGAGGTCATTTGTAGTCCAACACGCAATAACAATGAAGGTCCTTTTTTTGCTGGCCTTGGTCGTGTTGGTGGTGGTCAACGGTCTGCCTGTCAGTGTCAATGAGCGGAAGACCTACCATGGGTATGTGATTAGTCGAAGCTAAAGCGGAAATTTGGCGTATATATTTTTACTTGTTTATACAGGTATAAAATCTATAGACTGTCGCTGGACACGCAGCAACAGCTCGATTATTTGGTCAGCATGAACGACGCTTTGCAGCGGAACGAGATGACAGAGGAGGTATTATTTATGATTTTTTCAATGTAAAATTTGCATCACGTGTCAATATTTTAACATGATGGAAGTATGCCAAAAGTAATTTTAATTTTAGTTTTTAATATGTATTTTTTTAATATATTAATTTGGAATGCCAAATTGGTAATTAGCTATATTAAAAAAACGAAAAGGGATAATACTTTAAAGAATCATACCTAGAATTTCAGTTTTTTAAGCCACATTATCAGTCAATTTAATATTACATATGTTAATTAAATCATAACAACCACAACAAGGGGGCGGGGGCTATTGTATCATTTTTCGTATATTAAAAAAAGCATTGGCATTGTTATTGTTATTGACTTGAGAAACTTTATTTTAGTTTCGTAAATTATTTGTGTACAGGTGGAGTTTCTGACTGACACTTCACTCCTGTCGCCGGACTTCAAGACTCCCATTTCCGTCATGGTGTCGCCAGGACAAGAGGCCGCATTTTTGAAGGCAATGAAAGCAGAAGCCATCCGGAACGAAGTCGCCTTGGCGGATTTGGAAAAGTATATCCGTCAATCCATGAGAAAAAAATGCATCCCCTGTCCGTCTGCAAATATGATAAGAGAAGGCACTGAACTTATAACTGAACATGTTGGCAGATTTGAAAAAACCCAAAATAGAAAACGAACATCCACTATTATTGAACTTTTTAGATCGTTTGTAAATCGGGGGTTTTAATAACTTAAATTGCTATGAAACAAAAGGCAGGGAAAATATATATTTCTGACATTTACGAATAATTCATTTATATTTATCTACGTAATTAAGCCACTTAACATTTCCTTATTTGTTTTGCAGATATCTCGAAGAGGAGCGCTATATTTCTCCGGAAGATCAACGCACCGTCGACAACAGCGGCATGACTTGGACCGCATACCATCGCTATGAAACGGTATGGCTCTCACACCACGGCAGAGGCAACTTATGCGTTGAATTCCGAAATTTCCTTCATGGAGAATTTCCGTTCAATTTTCTCCGTTCAATTTTTCAAAAAATGCTCATTTCTCTCTTACTCTATTTTAGATCGAACGCTATGTGCAGACCCTCGCTGCTAACTACCCTGACCTTGTGACACTGACAACGTTGGGCAAGTCCTATGAAGGTCGTAATTTGTACTTGCTGAAGATTGGAAAGCCGAGAGCTGATGGGGCAGTTAAGCCGGCTGTCTGGATGGATTCCCGTAAGTCTCATCGATGGCCTTTTAAGTCAAGCAGATATTATCTGCAAGAAGATGGGTTTAAGAGTGTGCGTTTTATTAGAAATCCATGCCCGCGAATGGATTGCAGCGGCTACTGTGACTTACATGTAAGTCTGTCTCAGTTATGCGCAGCTTACTGACAAGTCTGCTTTGATTTTTTTAATGTGTTTTTCAATTTTCTATAATTCGACATTAATTTCACTGGTCACCGTCTTGTTCCTCGCCTGTTGTTCTGTTCTGTCCTGCTTTGCGCTGTCTGCTCTGCTCTATTTTCCTGCTGGTATAATCTGTTTTGTTCTGGTAAGGTCTGTTCTGCCTTCTTCTGTTCTGTTTTATCCTGATTGGTTCCGGTTTGTTTTGTTCATTTTTGATCTTTCCTGTTCTAGTATGTTCTATTCTAATTGATTCGGTTCGGTTTAGTTCTGTCCTGGCTTGTTCTGTTCTGTCATATGCTGATTGATTTGTCTCTTGGGCTCTGTTCTGTTCTGTCCTGTTCTGTCCTGTTCTGCCATTTTCCAATCTAGTCAATTAATAGTATTCTTGTTCTGCTCTGCCCTGTTGGACGTCAAGAAATGCCTATTTGTTCCGTGTCGTCAGGTTTTTATATTTCTTCGCGCTACATTACGATGGTGCAAGTTACTGTGCACTGTACCGTTTGCCCAATCTCATGACGTTTGTGTTCTATTCGTACCATTTGGACCTGGATATGTACGTGCCTTGCACGCGGCCATAGAACCCCGTCTTTGTTCTGCTCAGGATGACAGATTGTTTTATTTGACGACCATTTTTCGGATGTTCGATGTTCAATGTTCAATGACGCTATAACGTCGCAATGTTCCATTTGTTATCCCCCATTCGGCGTTGAGAAATGCAGAGTTGATTTGCCTGCCTATTTAGGGTCAACAAAATGGTAACGGGATACGCAACAGATGCCACTTCACGACGCATGCTGGATCAAATCGATTGGTACGTCCTACCGGTCATCAATGTGGACGGCTACGAGTACACCCACACTAATGTAAGTACGATACATCACATGTCCATTGTGACTTATAAGCCGTTCGGAGAGCTTAACAATCTTGTTACACATTGCACGCATAAAATTCTATTTTACAGCAACGCTTATGGCGAAAGACTCGTCGAGTTAACCCATTCAGCCAATACATCGGCGCTGACCCTAACCGCAATTACGATCATAAATGGATGGGTAAGTACAATATAGGCTCACATGAGCCCAAGAGGCGCATCTAACTTTCGAAAAAGGGGGCAGACAACATTTGCCCCTTCCCTCAAATTATCCTTCTGAAATTAATTCCAAACCAAATCATGGCAGTTTTGTAACACAAATTCAAATAGTTGCTTGGAGTTATTGAAATCTTGAATATTCTCCAATATGCTCTTAAACCATCAATAATTTGTTAACATTGCAGTTCGAGGCGCTGACCAGAACCCAAGCTCGGAAATCTACGCTGGAGCCTATCCTCTATCCGAATTCGAAAATGTTCTCGTAACGGTAGGAACCATCATAATAAATACAGCCAAATGTATTCTTGCCTGTCAAATTTTTATAATAAAAATATAAACCAAACCCTGTCTTTTTTATCCATGATAGGATGCAGTGCTGCAGCATAAGTCACAGATCAAGACACTCCTGACCTTTCATTCCGCCGCGGAGATGTGGCTGCTGCCATGGGGCTATGATTCCTCAGTGCCGGACGACTTTGAAGACTTGGTACAGTACACACTCGTACAACACAGCAAATTCTGCTCAGCTTGAAGAGTGTTTTCTTCAGAGACAAATGGGTCTTCGCGCCACCGCTGCCTTGAAAGCGCTCTACGGAGTGAGCTACAGAGTGGGGAGCTCGACGCAGCTTCTCGGTAAGCAAAACAATGCCACGTTTAAATTTAGAGATTGAACAATATTTGATTTGAGAGCGTGTTTTTAGAAACCAGATAATAGAATTTTTTGTCACAAACGACGACTATTCTTATTTCTGTCATACAATGAATAATTATGCTTGTTGGCTGTTGGTCGAGAGAAATTCGCTACGGATGGATCTTAAGACTGCCTGTTTCATTATATTTGTTCTTGACAGGTGCTGCCGCCGGAGCAACTGACGATTGGGGCAAATCCAAGGGCATGATCAAGTATGTAGCCCATGAAGAAAACTAAAGGGGAACCCCGTGCTTTGTTTTATTCTGAAATTTAGGACAGGTCGCCGAATGTGTTGGCACAGAAAATTGTTTCGCAACTCCACTCACTATTTTCTATCATATTATAATCAATTTGCAAACTGTTGCCTTAATGCTATTTGTTTCAAGAAAAAATCACATGACTTCACCAGTTCTTTTTCTCCCATTGGAACATTCTTTCAAACTGTTTATTAAACGAATTTCGTTTTATTTACTGCGTTTGGACAGTTCCGATAGGTATGAGGATTCGTTACACCGAAAAAGCAGCGTTTTCGTCCGTTTAGTCAGAAGGCAAAAGTGAAAAAAGACAGCCACTCAAGTTCATCCCATACCAAAATGAACGACTTACGAAGGTTTTGCTCATTTCTATCTCGCTAAAGAAGGTCAACTATAACGCTGAATTATGGGTGTTAAAAATGAAAGTATCTATAAAAAACCCCCCCGAAATTTAGTGAATCAGACGAAATTTGTCTAATGAATTTCTAAAAAGAATGCTTAAATGGGATAAGGAGACCTAATGAGGTCACCTGCTGTATTTAAAAAAAATAAAATGCAAAAGTTTGCAAACCCAAACTACTTCTGCGGAAAACGTATTGAATAATAAAAATAATTGCTCCTTGCTAACACGTTCAGCGACCCGGCTTGAATTTTAGCACATTCAAAGCGCCGGATGGTCCTTAATATTTTTCAGTAGCATGACTGTCACCTTTGGTTAGGTACTCCGCGACGGTGGAGCTTCGAGACCAGGGCTACGGATTCACCCTCCCACCGTCGCAGATTATCGCATCCGGAGAGGAAACTTTTGCTGCCATCAACGTCGTCGCGCAGATTGTCTACGACGAATACGGCCCTACTTTGCCATCGAACTGAATCACCGAAATGTAGAATTTGCCAATCAAAAAGTTGCAGTTCTTTTACATGGTGCCGTTAGCTATTAGCATTCCGGGTTTTTGCAGCATTGATGCGGTGGTCTAGCGGTGTACCTGGTTGCTGTAAATGTATAAAGAGACTGGCCTCATAAATCAAGATCGATTTTAATCGATTTTCCTTGACAGCTTTGGTTGATCATTTGCTCAAACTTGTTCATCAAAACTTTTGTGTTACATTTTGTTGATTGATAGAAAACGTTGACGCCGGCATCCTCGCTAATATACATGCACATACAGTCATGCAACCATGCCCTTGCAGGGATTATCAATTCGGCTTTTGAAATCCCGATAGCCCAATATCCATGCATGCTCACGTAATATTGTGAGTATTGAGGTTGTTCAGTCCCTTGGATTGGTGCCGGCCGTACGAGCTGAATACCAGACACTGCTCTAATGCGATTATACCCGTTACCGATTTTCCATAATCTTAAATTTTAACTGATATACATGTGACCGCCGAGCAGATCCAGTTTCATTTATTGTTAGTACAACCAAGAGCATCTGTTGAAATAGTTTCCGTGTGTCGAACCTGTATTGCACAGGAGGATATTTTTTGCGTAAAAAGGATGAAGCTCTTTGTGATCGTTCTGGCTGCGGTCGCCGTGGTGGTTACCAACAGTCTTCCGGTCGAAGTCAGCACGCGGAAAACTTACAAAGGGTTCGTATGATTACTCCGTTTGAGCAATTTCGCAGACCGAAAGTGTCGGTATATTTATGGGATTATTAATTTCAAACTTGTAGCTACAAAATACATCGTCTGTCGCTGGACTCCCAGAAGCAGTTGGATTACTTAGTCAACCTGAATGAATTTCTCATGGAGAACGACATGAATGGAGAGGTAAAACCGTGCAAATTACACCTGGAATAAAATACGCCTGATGTGTAAATGTATTTGCCTTGCCTGAAATGACAGCGATGTAAGCTTACGTTTTAGATTGCGTTTCTAACCGAAACTGCCCTACTTGCCCCGGACTTCAGGAAGCCAGTTTCCGTCCTTGTTTCGCCTGGTCAGGAGGTGGAGTTCTTGAAAAGAATTGAAGAGCAAGCAATTCAGCACGTGGTCGCCGATGCAGATGTGGCAAAGTACGAATTGTTTGCTAAAAGAGTGAATACAGACAGACAGACATACATACAGACAGAGAGACAGACAGACAGATAAACAAATATTTAGACATACAGGCAAACTGGTGGACAAAAAAACAGACAGACAGACGGACAAACAGACGGAAAGACAGACAGACAGACAGACAGACAGACAGACAGACAGACAGACAGACAGGAGGTACAAGTGTTCTTTCTAGTTTAAATTAATTACACAATAAATAAGCCCCCTGCACCCGCCAGACTCATGTGAGTACTAATTCAAAGTATTTCATATTTTAAATGTCTTAGATCTCTGGAAGCGGAACGCTACATGTCACCGGAGACCAAGCGTACCGTCAAAAACGGAGGCATGACGTGGGACGCATATCATCGATACCAAACAGTAATCTCGCCTATGTTACCATTACTTAACTACTGATTTGTGCCTGCTAACGTACCTTGAGCATTGTCTTCCAGATTGAACGGTACCTCCAACATCTGGCAAACACATATCCCGAATTGGTTCAGTTGACCACACTTGGAAAGTCCTATGAAGGCCGGTACTTGTACCTGTTGAAACTCGGCAAGGCGAGAGCGGATGGAAAGACCAAGCCCGCCGTCTGGATGGACGCCCGTAAGTTTCTATACTATCCATCTTTTCAGTTCCCTTAAATAAACGATTCGCTCGATATGAAACATTTAAAGACAATAAATTTTTCCCAAATCTCTTAGAAATCCACGCTCGCGAATGGATTGCGGCTGCAACTGTCACTCACATGTAAGTTTCCTACGTTACCTGTCTGTTTTTACGAATGTGATGGGTCTCTTTAAAAATGTCCTCCCACATTCCAGGGTCAATAAAATGGTCACCGAGTACGGAACGAATTCAACATCCACCCGTATGCTGGATCAAATCGATTGGTACGTCCTCCCTGTGATCAATGTCGACGGATACGAGTTCACTCACACCGTGGTGAGTGGCGTGGCTGTTTATTCATTCTACAACCTGCGCTGAAACACACAACACCGACAACGGTGTACTAATGAACAACATCACAAGATCGCTGGTGGAGAAAAACAAGACGAGTGAATCCCTTTAATGTGGCCATCGGAGCAGATCCCAACCGGAATTACGACCACATGTGGATGCGTAAGTTACATCCGAAACGAAAAATCCAAGTGACCTGTTGCACTGAATAGGAGAAGGCGCTATGCTCACAGCCCGAGTAACCTTTTAGGTTTTTGCAACCAAGTTAATGCACACAACCTTCGTCCGCCCAAAGTGGAGGCAGCCTCCTACCACAAACTGGACCTTTTAAACTACTCAAAAAAACTGCTCAAAGTGAGCAGTAACTAATTTTTAATATACCACTACTATTATATAAATTGTGATACTCGTAAGCAGAAGGATCAAGGGGGAATTTGCAGGGTAGATAACGACGTTAGCCTCGAGTCGTCTGCAAGGGTGATGATCCACAAGTCCAATTATTTTGTCCAATTTTTTTGTTAAGTCATCCTAATTGGGGCCTTGAAATTGACTTTGGCGTTTTTGGAATTCGTCAGTGCCAAAGGTTGCCTCCAACTATTGGCAAAAAAGGTTGTGCGCATACCTTGGGTAAATAAAATAATTACCCGGGTTGTGAGCATAGCATAAGGTTGTGCGGGGCTGTGAGCATAGCCCTCTCCAGTTGAATATTGGCAAACATTTATGAACCTCTTCCACAGATCAAGGTGCCACGCAGCAGGCTAACACTGACGTTTACGCGGGAGCTTATCCCTTCTCTGAGATCGAAAATGTCTACCTCACAGTATGGGCGAAAAATGACCACCAAATTTGTTTGAGTCAGCATAAAAACTCAATTTTAGGACGCTGTTCTGGAACGGAAGGCACAAATCAAGACACTCTTGACCTTTCACTCTGCTGCCGAGGTCTGGCTCCTTCCTTGGGGCTATGACTCCTCCGTTCCCGATGACTTTGAAGAACTGGTAAGTCTAATGAAAAATGGAGCACACAGAAAATTTACCGAAATCAGGAACGTATTCTTGTTCTCCTCTTGGTAGAGGCAAATGGGACTGAAAGCCACTCAGGCTCTGGAGAAGCTCTACGGAATTCGTTACGGGGTCGGTAGCTCCACTCAACTTTTAGGTATGTACTAAAGCTATTCCGAGTCGTTTTTTCGTTTGATTTTTGAGTTTTTGGACGGAATTTTTTTCAGGCGCTGCCGCGGGGGCCACGGACGATTGGGGAAAGGCGAAGGGCATGATCAAGTATACTTTGACGATTATACGTTTTTATCTGTCGCTGGTCTCGTAAAATAGTTTTCTGAATTACCATGCAGGTATGCGGTGACTGTGGAGCTTCGAGACCAGGGATATTTGTTTAACCTACCACCGGAGCAGATTATCCCATCCGGGTTGGAGACCTTCGAAGCCATCAACGTGGTCGCTGAAGTGGTTTATAAAGAATACGGAGCAACGCCTGATTAATGACGGAATAGCCAGCAACGTTATATCTCATATTAGCGATTCCCGTTCCTCGTGAAATAATGATGAACTTATGTTTCTGACAAACGAAGAATGTTCCAGAAAAATATAAATGCTATTTACAACTACGTCGAAATTGTACAAGTACGAAATACAAGTGCACGCCCATAAAGCTGCGATGTTTACAGATCATTTGTGTTTTTGCTTTAAAACATTGTATTACTATGAATGAGTAAAACCGTA
>LRSR01006698.1:0-10121 GCA_001579985.1 Hypsibius dujardini
CCCTCCATACACTGGAGGGTCCGGGGTGGGCAAAAGGGGCGGGGATTCGATGGCAAGGGAGTTGCACTAAATTTAACTTAAATAGTAGGATATTTTTATTCACTACCATCAACTGACGAGGCACAGGGGAACTATGTACTTTAATTAATCAATCCACTCACGTATGTCGAGAGAAACACATTCAATCAATCTCTAATCTCAAAAAACGAAAAATATGCGTCTAAATCGTCACAAAGAACTTCAGCTTAACTACATCAAGTCGAACAAGGCCAATCGAGCAATAATCAACCAAAAGGGAAGGCAGATGGCTTTCAATCAAGCAATCAACTGATGGCGCCCAGCGGTAAATGCAGTGCGACGGCTTCTAACTTAGGAATTTCACCAAAAACAATTTCGCCAAGAAAATTTGTTCCGTATGCTTCAATCAAGCGATCAATCAACGGCAGACATATCCCACAATCAACCCAATCGATCAATCAATTACCCAATAATAAACAAGAACCGTATGCTTGAATCAAGCGATCAATCAACGGCAGACATATCCCACGATCAACCAATCGATCAATCAATTGGCGAATAATAGACAAAACCGAAGGCTTCAATCAAGCGATCAATCTACGACAGACATATTCAACAATCAACCCAATCGATCAATCAATTACTCAAAAATAAACAAGAACCGTATGCTTCAATCAAGCGATCAATCAACGGCAGACATACCCCACAATCAACCCAATCGATCAATCAATTACCCAATAATAAACAAGGACCGTATGCTTCAATCAAGCGATCAATCAACTGTTCATTCCAGACAAACCAAACGTGACAAATACAGGGGAAAGTCATTCGGTAGTGCCTCACCTGGCGTCGCTGAATGGCTTGTCACTCCTTTACTGTAGCGAAATCTAATCAAAGGCACATGCGGCTTCACCTACAATGGAAGTAACAATAAGATTCACCAGATAAAAAAAAGGAGAGCAACTGCTTCCTCCCTACCATCGCGGCAGCTCGCGCGGAGAGAGACGCCATGGCGGGAACGGCAGGCACTTCTGGTGGAGCGACGGACGGTGTCGGCGCTTTCGATTTCTCCCCTCCGCGGACGGATGTCGCAGCTGGAATCTGCGGGAAATGAGGACGAAAATGAAATAATTATCTCTAAATTCAATTTGGGCGAGAAAAATATTCGTCGCCTTACATTTTTCGTCGTCGATCTGAATAAGTTCCGCAGGGAATTCACAAACGCCGTCATAACATTCCGAAAAATGATCCGTCAAATTACAAGACGTCCAGAAACAAGGGGGAGAAACTGAGACGATGAAAACGCAAAAAAGGCGATGTAGATTGAAGCTACACACGTAGCGAAAACCTTGCGCTAACCGAATTAAGCACTTCAACTCGGGGACTGTGAACAACAGCCGCAGAACGAGTGTAATGGCTTAGCTCGGTCAGCGCAAGGTTTTTGTCACGTGTAAAGCTTTGATAAAACGTACGCTGCAGTGACAGTGGCGTTGTCAAATAAATCAATCAATCAACTGTATTATCCAATGGTCACAGTCAAAAGCTTTCTTCAATCAATCAATGAGAACCCATCACTGATGTCACAGTTTCAGTAACAATGTTACACGCGCTGCCTCTGCCACCACCGCAACCGTGTTACACATTCGCTACCGTGTTTTCGTTTTTCTGTCTTCTTTCAGCCATTCCCATTGAGTTCAGAAATTCATTCCGCTCACGTGAGTTTGTCCGACGGGGGGAGGAAAGATGGCTCGCAACACGGGAACCAATCACCATCTTAACGAGTGGATTGCGGATCATCTTGCGGAGCGAGGCTACGCTGCGACGCTGCGGGCTTTTCGTGCGGATGTTAAAAATGACAAAACTTCAAGTGTGAGCGTCACTTTGATTGCCGTTTGTCTCTCTCTTACATGATGTTAAAATTATTTTTTAGTAATATGTTGCTTTTTACTTCAAGGTTGACGCTCTGGTAGATTACCTGCTAAACTGCATCACCACCCTCAATTTTCAAAGCCTAAATGACACCTGGAATGACCTGGACAAACGGTACGGATCTTATCGACGTTGATGTGAGGAAATCAACCATTGATTGAACGATTTGTATGACGGGCTGACGAGTTGATTGACTTGATTGATAAGGTTTATTGATTTGATCGGAAGTGTATGCTTGATTGGTTGATTGGCTTGATTAGTTTGATTGGAAGTATATGCTTGATTGGTTGATTGGCTTGATTGGAAGTATATGCTTGATTAATTGATTGACTTAATTGACTGGACTGGAAGTATATACTTGATTGATTGATTGACGTGATTGAATTGATTGGAAGTATATGCTTGATTGATTGATTGACTTGATTGACTGGACTGGAAGTATACACTTGATTGATTGATTGACGTGATTGAATTGATTGGAATTATATGCTTGATTGGTTGATTTACGCTCGCTGTTACCTAGCCTGTTCAGCCGTCTGCATGCCGACCACGCTAAGGCGGCTGTCCAACTGGAGACTCGATTGCTGCGTCTTTTCATGGTGACGGCGGTGCTGAGGAATAACGTCAAGAAGGCGCAGGAATGCTTGGAGTACATGGCGAATTCGCCGCGACTAGCCGAGGACCTCGAGATGCGAGACTGGTTCCGTATGTACTGGACGTTCCTTTCACGTTTTTAGCATATCTATAAAATGATAAGGTTTTTTTTTATGTTTAGGTATTCCGTATGTAAAAAATCCGGAGACAGACGCATTGACAGCAAAGTACTGCAGCAAGTTCTGGCAGGATACCTTGTCGGTGTCGCTGTACAACTTCATCAGTAGCGTATACCACACTTCGTCCAGCAACTTGCAGAGCCACAGTTAGTGAAACAACCGGATGCTTTGGTCTTGATGTAAAGATGGTTGATAATTTGATGTTTGATGTATTTGCAGGAGTGAAAGCTCAAGTGAGTCAGGATAGCTCCATGGCGGATAGTGTCGTTCGGCTGCGCCCTCGAAAGCTTCAGGACACATTTGGCCGCTCAGGGTAAAACTGATCATTACTTGCTGTTCGACGGTCTGTCTGTCTGTCTGTCTGTCTAGCTGTCTGTCTGTCTGTCTGTCTGTCTGTCTGTCTGTCTGTCTGTTTAGCGGTCTGTTTCTCTTTCTGTCTAGATGTCTGCCTGCCTGTCTGTTTCTCTGTCTGTCTATGTGTGAGTTGGTCTGTCTGTCTCCGTGTCCGTCTGTCTGCTTGTCCGTCTACCTTTCTACCCGCCTGTCTGTCGCCTTAACTGCCTACCTGTCTACCCGTTTGTGTATCTGCCTGTCTATCTAACCGCATATCCATGGATTTTGAATCTGCATCTGACAGCATGTCTGTCTGGCGATCTTGAGCACAGCCTACTCTGTTATTAAACTTTCAATTTGATTTTTCCTAGACAAAGAGAGTTGCTGCTTCAACAGTCCAATAAATCTTCAACGACAGTCTTGCAGGAGAAATTCAATCTTGCCATTGCCAGTCTCAACGTTCCACTCCAACGACATGCATCCGGTGATTCCAGCTCGGGAGCCGTGAACGTGACCAAAGCAGATCCGAAACCACAAAGCCCGGTGCCGCCGCCCTTGATCAATCCCATTACGTCGCCACGAGCAGTAAGACGTACCACTCCGACCTCGCAACCGCGACCACGACAACACAGCAGCGCGTCGGAATCCAGCACGCTGGAGCAGGTCCGACCTTCGCGGACCGGCTCGTCAAACAGTCTGTCCGGTCCGTTGTCACCACGCTCTGGTCTGTCTACGACGCCCGATCGGGTTTCGCAAATCCAGACAATTCCGCATAACTCATCGGCACAGAATTCCGCGGAATATCTCTTTCATCTCGTCTGCGAAGAAGACTACGGGAGTCACGATTCTGCTGTGGTAGAGTGCATGTTTTCTGCGTGTGCAACGAAAGTAGCGAGTTACGATATCAAGGGATGTGTGAAGGTCTGGAAAGGAGTTCCACCGGCCACCAAACTGGTATCGACTTACCAGTCAGCTTCGCGAGTTACCTGCTTGAGGTGGACGCCGGGCTCCGATGATCTGGTACGCGAAAAACCGTATGCTCAACTCATATCCATCACAGTGTCATATTGCGATCTACTTGTCTATCTGTCTGTCTGTCTGTCTGCCTGTCTGCCTGTCTGTCTGTCTGTCTGTCTGCCTGTTTGCCTATTCGTTTTTCAACGGATTGTTCTGGTGAGAAAGTGAGCCACATTCCTGCTTTGTCTATTGCATTTTCCGTTTTCAGCTCGTAGTGGGAGATGTGAACGGGAATGTTGGTCTACTCGACGGTGCACACGGTACCTTGATAATGGAAGTCAGCATAGGATCAACCGTGACGACGCTGTCTCTGTATTCCGACTCCACGGACACTTACGTTGCATGCGGCAGCGATGGCACCGAAGAGTCCCAGTGTAAGTTGAGTAGCTCAAATTGAGCTCCCAGTTTTAATTGATCCACCACTGCGAATCATGCTCACATTTCGTTCACATCGTTACTGCACTCCTGTTAAAAGGACGTTGGTTTTTTCACTCCTTAAGACGGCATTTTCGTGATCGACGTGGCCACATTCACCATACGCAATGAGCTACGTCATGCCTCCTTGCTGACAGCATGCCAGTTCCATGCCAAGAAGCCCTTGCTGCTGTGCGGCTTCAACACAGGAGAAGTGTGCGAGTTTAGTAAGTAATACGGTCCCTGATTGCGACTGGACAGAACTGCCACTTTTGCTACTTTTGCTACTTTTGCCACTTTTGCCACTTTTGCCACTCATGTGTTTGTATGGGTAACCTTTCCTCCATCTCGATTTCCACAGATCCCAAATTCCAAAAGTTTTCCTCCAAACTGTCGGTCCACTCGGCGACGGTGCAACAGGTGGAGTATCTGCAAGACGAAGCGTACTGTGTGTCTGCCGGCAGCGACGGCAAGGTGGGTACCGAGTTACTGTACCTGCGCAAGCGAAAACTTCTCTGTGGATAGCTGTGACTGATTCGGTGAGGAGATTCATCCGCGGTATTCCGTTGTACATTTTCAGCTAATCATTTCCCATCTCACCCTCGGAGGCCGCAAAATGGCGGAGATTTTCCTCGATACTTCCTCCCCGCAGGCGGCGCCACCGTTCCGGCGCACCTTCGTCCTCAACCACGACGGCTCCCTGGCGATGGTCCGCTGCGATGACGGTGTGAAAATCTTCAAAGTCACCGGACGACTGGCGTCCAACTTCTCGCTGGAGAAGCAGAGCGGCACGGTCTGCAGTGTGGACTGGAGCTCGGTCCGGGATAAGAGCACCGGCATCTTCGGCTACACCGACGGCAGCATCCGATGGTTCCGCCTGCTGCATCTGGCTTGAAGGTACCAACTTTCCCCCCCCCCTGCTTTCCCACCTGCTACTTCCTTCTTCCCCTTTTCAGTGATTCCAGGCCAGGCCAGTGAGATTTTCTATTTTATCCTAAAAAGAGTGATCTGTTTGTCACCTATTTTTTCAAAATAAATTATCCCTGTCTGTGTCCCAGTTTTACAAGTGACTTGCAGTTCTCTTCCACTTTCCCATTGACCGATGACAATAAAACTTGCTTAATGAAAACACAAAATAAAAAGGCATCTAAACGCGTTTCTGATGTTTCGTCCTCTTGACTTCGGCCTTGGAGGTCTTTGGGATCTTCCCAGCACTCCCACCGCCGCTGCTGCCGGACGGTCGATTCCTGTTTTTCACGTCGACCTTGCTGTAAAAGTCCGCTCCCACCTTCTTCAAGCGCTCCTTCCTGTCCGCTTTGCGTTTCTGTTTTCCGGTCAGCTTTCGCGTTCCATCGCCGACGTCCTTGTCGAAGCGAGTGTGCCGCGCCACACGGATGTCATCGACGTCGGGATCGACCGGCATAACGCGGTCCTCGCTGTCATCGTCGACAACCGTTGCTTCTTCTGCCGCCTCCTTCAACAACAAGTCGGCTTGATCCTCCACAATTGTGGTGGTGGATGCCGTGTGAGTGTGAGCGGAAGTAGAAGCCCCTGTTGATCCTTCCTCGCCAAGGAATATCTCCTGAATGCCAAGATCATCCTCTTGCGTGGCTTCATCATCGGCCTCCTCCACCTCTTCGCCTTTCCGAGCGTCGGCATCATCAAAAACGTCGCTTTCTGGGTGATCCTTGAAGCTCTGAACCACTCCCAATTTAGCTACAAAAAACCAACGTCGTTAGCAATGGAGAATCAATCAATCAATCAATCATTAGCAATAGAGAATCAATCAATCAATCGTCAGCAATGGAGAACTAATCAATCAATCAATCGTCAGCAATGGAGAACTAATCAATCAATCAATCATTAGCAATAGAGAATCAATCAATCAATCGTCAGCAATGGAGAACTAATCAATCGATCAATCGTTAGCAATGAAGAACCAATCAATCAATCAACCGTTAGCAATGGAGAACCAATCAATCACAAATCATTCAATCAATCAATGCCAAATTCATTTCTCGGGGCTCTCGTCCAGATTCTGACAAGATTCTCATTCATTCGGCTATTTCGATCTACCATTTTTGTCCCCTGCCCCATCCGACTCCGGGGGCTTGACAAAGTACGGCAGCTTCCCGCGCTGAAAGTCGTTCAGCAGATTGCGCGCCGCCGTCTGGACGTCCGCCTCGCCCTTCTTGAAGAGTCGCCCGGCACGACGCGCAATCTGCTCCAACAGATCCTCAGAGTCTTTCCACTCATCCACGAGGTAAGTCTTCTTGATGTACTCGGGTTTGACGCGCTCCAGCAGTGCGGGAATGAAATCCATCGGGGCCTCCAAGTTCTCCACCCGGACGATGCCTTTCAGGACCGTCTCCTCCTCCGTGTTGCCGGTGGGGAAGACCACACCGGGACAGTCAATGAGGAAGATGCGATTCATCAGCGTCACATATTGCCACACCTGAAACATGATCCGTCAGAACGGCCTGAACGCCAAACAGGCAAGAAGAACCAAACAGAACATCAAACTCGCGTTCAAAATGTTTCTCAATCTTTCAAATGGCCCAAAAGCCGCACTGCTTAATCTATACATGTACACACGACCATTCCCTAGCACATGGACACTTACACCCGCTTGCGATCTCGGGAGCGGAAGCAAGCAAGCTGTTCCAACCTTACCTTCGTTTCACCGGGGATCGGAGCGACCTTGACCACCTTCTTCGCCTTGAGTGTGTTGATGATGGAGCTCTTGCCCACATTGGGGTAGCCGATCAAGCCGACGGATATCTGCTTCTTGTCCACATGCAGCTTCCCAAACTGCCGGAGGATATTGATGAGCGGTCCCTTCCCGAAGGAGTTGGTGATGGATGCGTGGAAGGCCAGAGTGGGATATTCCGCACTCAGGGTGGCCACCCACCGTTTCGTCACCCATGTGGGCACGAGATCGCATTTGTTGAGGATAAACACCAGATGCTTGAACGGTTTCTCCTCCTTCAGGAACTTCTCGATGGTCGGGCAGCGCGTGCCCATGGGATCGCGCGCGTCGAGGACTTGCAGCAAGATGTCTGACGAGTCAACCACCTGCAGTAGAATACCATCTCATCCTGCTATCCAAAACCTGGAATGCCGAAAAGGCGGAATAAACAAGATCCAGTACCTTGTAGAGTTCATTCCAGATTCGTTTCGATTGGCCGGCAAACATGATCCACTCCTTCGCCTTATCGCGTACACCGTCGGTTTCGACAACGAGATCACGATCCTTCTCCTTATCGTATCCCGTCGTCGTTGTCTCTGCATGCGAAACTAATTCCTACAGTAAAGAACGAGAATATCAATCAAGCGATCAAGCAATCAAGCGATCAAGCAACTAAGCGATCAAGCAACTAAGCGATCAAGCGATCAAGCAACTAAGCAATCAAGCGATCAAGCGATCAAGCAACTAAGCGATCAAGCGATCAAGCAACTAAGCGATCAAGCGATCAAGCAACTAAGCAATCAAGCAATCAATCAATCAAGCCAAGCAATCAATCAATCCAGCAGTCAATTATTGCAGCTTGACAAATCTCACCGTGAGGCAATCGAACTTCATGTTAGGCTTCTTCCGTTGAGCCTTTGGACCAAATGTGGACTCGAACTTCTCCACGTCCAGCAAATGTGCCCGCTGGTGGGTCGCTCGCTCATTCAGCAAAGTGACGGGCAATTTAGTCGGTCTCATCACCACGCGGTAAGGATCCTTTACCGCTTTGCCTGAAAGGAAAGATAGACACCGTTGCCGGACAGCACCACTGTAACTGGCATCAACCACCACTTTCATCAGGCCAGGAGTGTCCTTGACTGCGCAAAGAGAGTGGAAATGTCTTACGACGATTGATTGAAACGAAACTTCATCGTCGCTCACACTTTACTGCACACGCGTTCTTTTGATTGGCTGATTTGATTGACGATCAGCAATAAAGCAAGCGCTTCTACAGGTTGATTGATTTATTATCTGCTTTGCCTTCTTCACAAAAACTGACCCACCATCCCGCCAAATGGCTGAAGCCCCTAAATTGAGCTAAGGGGTGGAATTGTCTCAAGCACAATTGATTGAAAATTAACTTTCTCGATGTTCACAGTTTACCCTTCAAATGATACCTCGATTGGCTGATTGACGATAAACAATAAATCTAGCGAGCGGTTGAGTGACCGATCTATTGTCTGGCTTGTTCTTCTTTATAAAAACCGACCCACTAGGCAACCCAAATCCCAACCAAAAACTCATTCTAAAACGCATAACTGACTGACAAAAATAACTTTCCAGTTGATCACAATTTACCGTACAAAGATTCCTTTGATTGGTTGATTAACGATTAACAATAAATCAAGCGCTTTTAACGGTTGATTGATCTATTGGTTGGTGTGCTTTCTTTCCAAAAGCTGACGCAAATCCTAACCATACCTACCTAACTCATCCTGAAACGTCTGCAAAGCGCCCTGTCCGACCACCCGGGTGTTTCCAAACCACTTGCGATTCGGTTCCACGCGACTCTGCGTCCCGCTCGGCACCCTCCCCTGGAACGGCGCGGGCTTGACAATCACTCCCTTATCATTGCGCTGCGGCTTCGAGTTCTTATACATCAACAGCCGCTTGATGGTCGCCCGATCGCGCTGACCCGCGTGCGTCTTCGGACGGTCCGGGTTGAGGGAGTGCGAGCCCGACTGGAAGCCCTCCTTCTTCGGTGTCTTGGCATTCTTATTCCGCTTCACTTTCTCCCCGCGTCGCGGCATGATAAAATGATTTACTCCGTATTCCGACGGTATAGTCCGCTAGATGTGGCGTCGAGAAAACAGAAAATGGACGCGGTCGAGGGAACAGTTGTAAATGAAGCACGCAAAACGGGGAAAAAATACGAGGAACTCAGAAAATGTTTCGACGCAATCGCGAGCCAAGTGGGGGGAAAAGAGGCGGGACTAGTGGGGGGAAAGAGGCGGGACTAGTGGGGGCCAGGGCAAATCAGCTGATGTCTGTAGGTGGCGCTGTTTTGCCGCAACACTCGTTGTGTGTAGGCAGAAATTGCGCCTACTTCTTATAAACACAGTAGGTGAACCGAGAAATCGAGAATTTCATGAGAAGATTTCTCTGCCAGTTAAAAAACAGTTGGCAGTTGCAGTTTATATTAATAAGGTCTTCAACATCCGTTGTTGGGGATAATTTTGTTCAACAACATTCTGAATCAGAATTGGAAAGAAAGGAACGAATGAAGCTTCTCCCTGTTTCAGCTGAAAAAATCAAAGACAATTCGCTTAAATCAACCAATCAAGCGCTCACTCAAAATGTTACGAATCGTGTGCAGTCATAACTTCAGCCTGAATTTCACAATGCACACTCTGTTTTTCAGCGAAATTGTGATTGACATCTTGTCCGTCGTTTGCTACTGTACCGAGCACCGCGAGAGAACGTGTACCCGCCAGATGCAAAGTACAGACAGACCGACAGACACGACTACATCACAGAAACAGCGACGACGACCCTAATACGATCGTGTTTATTCAACCGCCGTATGTTGTGGTTATCAAAATTTGCCGAACATGGCCCTTTATGAGTTTTGGTCACGGAAACTGAAAGACACACACATATGTACACACACACACACACACACACAC
>LRSR01006701.1:0-27465 GCA_001579985.1 Hypsibius dujardini
AGACAGACAGACAGACAGACAGACAGACAGACAGAAAGACAGAAAGCCAGGCAGATCGCCGAAGTGAATAGTGGACGGGCATGCGGACAGTATCGGAATAACTCAACGAACAGAAGACAGGCAAGAATTGTTCCTACCCACCATACAGTGCCGTGCATTTTTCGTCATGAATGGCTTGGAGAGTCGCCTCCGGATCGAATTTCCCGGCCGGTATGACCATTGAGACACCATGAACCACGGCGGAAATTGAGCCGAGTACACAGCCAAAACAATGGTACATCGGCACTGGACAACAGATCTTAGTGTCCTATACTTCAGACACATTCGTTCACTATGGAGTTTTTGCAAATGTAAAGGTTTGTTGACGTACCGGTTGGTTGTGGTAGTCCAGACGTCTACCGTGGAAGTATCCGTTGTTCACAATATTATGATGCGTCAACGTGGCACCCTTTGGATTGCCTGTCGTTCCGGAAGTGAACTGAATGTTCACCGCGTCGTCGAACTGAGTTTTACGGGAATTCTGTTCGTACTGTCGAAGACTATCGGCGGTCCCCATCTCGTAGACGTCTTTCATTCTGTGAGCACCTGCATGTTGTTCTTCCGATATCATGATGATGTGCTCCAGATGAGGAACCCTGTAACAATTACTGTGGGTGTCAGTAACAGATAGGACGATAAAAGAGGGTCAATGTCTGTGCCTGCGCCTATGTCTGTGTCTTCGTCTGTGTCTTCGTCTGTGTCTGTGTCTGTGTCTGTGTCTGCATCTTCACCTGTGTCTATGTCTGTGCCTGTCTATGTCTTTGTCTGTGTCTGTGTCTGTGTCTGTGTCTGTGTCTGTGTCTGTGTCTGTGTCTGTGTCTGTGTCTGTGTCTGTCTGAATTTAATTCTGTGCCTGGAATTCTGCAGGTACCTGGTGGATTTGGGTTTCCCTTCTCGTAGACCGGGACTAAGTTCCTCCAACATCGGGTAATACAACTGAGACTTTACGCCCTCCGCAGTGACGAGCGCCTTGATCTGGACTTTATTCAGGCAGTACTCCAGTTCATGTGTTTTATAGGCCGGATTGACGAGGACCAAAATAAATCCTGCTTTGGCCGTGGCGTACTGCGTCACTAGCCATTCAAACGAATTTGGTCCCCAGATCCCTACTCGGTCGCCCCGGTTGAGGCCGAGCTGGCAGAGTCCAGAGGCAAATTTGTCCACATCCACTTTGAATTGTGCGAAAGTCCGTCGGATGTTCTGGTGACGTACAACAAAAAGTTCCCGATCGGGAAGAGCTTCGGCTTGCTGGTCGACGAGCTCACCGAGAGTTGTGCTTAGTAATGGGATATTGGACGCTCCATGAACGTAGCTATGAGTACGCTTAGGTGAGGATTTGACAGTCGACAAATGTGCCTGCCTGAAAGGGCAATTAAGCGTGACAACTCCTTTCAAAGCAGAATCCACCACACAACACAGACACAGACACAGACACAGACACAGACACAGACACAGACACAGACACAGACACAGACACAGACACAGACAGTTATGGCAATCCAGGTATACTTTGGGATCAAAATGTGAGGCGGTCTTGAAAGTAACTTCGTTTGATATCCAGAGTTGCAGCTTTGTCGCAGGACCGTGGCAGCCAATCGAGTTCTCATTCCAATTGATAATTTGGAGATTATTTGCATCTTGAAAGCCTAATTTAGGAGCGTGCTACACAAAATACATACATACATAAATGCTACATAAATGCTTATTGAAAGCTGGTGTGAAATTTGTGAAGATAAAATATGCAGTGGAATTCATCGACAGCAAGGGTAGAAGATGCTCGTGCAAGTCGTGAAATAATACCACGAACGTAAAATCGGCTTGCCTGGGGAGGAAAAGGTACGTTCGTGCGGAAGGAACACAAACAATATGCAGTATGCGCCATGAGAGAGTCCTTTTCCGAACAGGCGACGAGACGCAGACACGACGCGCAACTGATCGCGAGATCGTGTGTGAGTCACGCTAACGACGCACGAATTCACGTGCAAATCGGGCATTTCTCTCGTGAAGTTGTGTGCAGCAACACACGAGCACACGTCACACTAAGTGTTATCGTTAATCTGTTCACTGTTTGTTCCACAATCGAGCGCCTCGTGTCTTCATGTGGATGTGTCGAGGAAAGGAGTTTGTGTCATGGCGCATATTGCTTAATACTGTTCTGGAAGATTCACAGACGATTCGAAAAACGAACTTTGACCGATAATTTTTGCTGATAATGTCTTATCAGCAAGATCTTTCCTTGGGTCGAGCTGGCTCCCTGTCTGTATGTCGCTTACCTATATGTCTAACTATCTTTCTGCTGATTTAACTGCTTCCTTATTTGTCTGTGTCTGTCTGTGTGTCTGTCTGTCTGTGTGTCTGTCTGTCTGTGTGTGTGTGTGTCTGTGTGTCTGTCTGTGTGTCTGTGTGTCTGTCTGTCTGTCTGTCTGTCTGTCTGTCTGGTTGTGTGTCTGTCTGTCTGTCTGTTTGTCCGCGTAGGCCCTCATATCTTATTGCCAAACAAAAACTCCCATCTACAACACATCTAGGGTTGTAATGGTATGCCATACAATTTTTCACAACATCAGTCCTAGAGACGACTCACGACCCTGACTCACACCCACTTCATCGTAGCCTCGCTGAGTCTCCTTTTTACCCTCGATTAGAACCAGTTTGGAAGTTAGTAGTAATTACCGAGGCGGCAGTCTTTTCTTAGCGCTTAGCTATGGATGATATGCCTCATCACATATTCAGTCTTCGCCGAAAGCACTCTTCCCGCTGACTGAAAACGTTTATAAGTACGGCATTTCTGCCATAGTACATGTACTCGTCTGAAACAGTCTCGGTCATAAAAAATTTCCGAATTGTGTTTTAATGTCGTCTACCGAGGGTCCTTTTCTCGTGCGATACTTCTCCGACGGCACTTATGATGCTTATCGGAATTGCAAGACTCGCGGCGGAGCGTCGGACGAGGAGGAAAAGGAAGTCGATCCAGTCTGGGGACATGTCTTGTCTGAGGAGCCGATAAAAGGCACTTGGGAAACCACTGACGGTGAGCACATACTCTAGTCTAAGGATAGATTGATTGATTGATTCTGTAATACATTCCACTGTTAGGGTTCTTTAACCTGGAGAAAGACGGTCAACGGACATACGTCGGATCGGTCTATTTTGAGGGACGGAATCCCGACGGTTCGGCTGGTAGTTGGGAAGGTGGAAGCAAGGGACGGGAATGGGTCACGGAGGACGGGAATATGGCAGCAGTCGGTCCGGCCTTGTTTCGCGGGCTAGCATATAGTGGAACTCCTGGAGGTAGGACGTTCGCATGACGTCATGGTACCGTAGAACAAATAGCATGACAAACACGCAGACAGACAGACAGACAGACAGACAGACAGACAGACAGACAGACCGGCAAATACAGCGCCAGTTCATTTTAGAGCGAAATTCACTTCGCCTCAAACAACATGTTTTCTTTGTTGTAGGAAAACTGAAGGCCGAAGTCGCTGTGGGAAAAAGTCAGGAACACAACTCGTAATCTGAATGAGGGGATGAGTTCAATTAAATCTCCTACATCGTACAGCGAAGCTGCTAAGATTCATAATCTGAATCCTACATTGCTGTTGATGTGCAAACATTCGGAGCATAAGGGGAAACATCAGCTGCCAGAGATCTCAATAAAATGTCTTAAAGCCGAAAATACCGAAATAGATCGAAGTATATTGGAGTAGAAAACTACCGAATTCAGAGGCCTGTTTCTCTGTGCCACAACTTGTTGGGCAATTGGGTTCGCAGCCGGATGGCTTCATACACCGGAAGGTCCGAGTAGAGTCGCAGACCGGTCACTGCCTCCACGTCCTTGACCGTGGCGCTGTGCGTCAAAATATACGACTCAATGTCCTGTCAGACACAGACACAAATCAAATAAGCACACACGGGAAAAGTCCACACAATTCTTCCCAATTGCCAATTTCGGTATAAATTGAGACATTCTCTTTGAGCATCCACACCTGACACGGCTGCCTGGCTTGAGCGATGTGAGGCAGTATAAATGCCTGGACGTCAGGCAGACAGTTGTCTGCCACGCAGGAGGCGTTGCGGTTGTCTCTCGTCACAACCACGAAAAAGTGCGATGGAATCCGAAGTTTCGGAAAGTGCGCGGAAAACCTGCACAATTTTCAAATTAAGTCACAAAATATAATAATAAAATAATTGTATATAAATAAAATGGAAAAGTCGCACGTACGTGTTGTCCTTGGGAAGATCAGCTAATCCGAAGGGTGAAACGGCGTCAAAAAGAGGCCCGGTTAAGACGTTCAGTTTCCATCCTTTCGTGGACCAGAGAGCGAAGATGCGCCAAAAGTCGCTCCAAGTGCCGGTTTTGAAGGCGTCGTACATGGGCACGACATTTGTGATGATTTCGGCGTCGTTAGCCGATACCGCGTTGGACGATAGCCCTAATAATGAAAAATGGAGTTTTGTAGAAAAAAAAGGCTCGAAGTGCAAGTGAAAATCGGAGTGAAAACAAACTAATAGTTTTAAACCTGGAGGAAACAGATACGCAGATTGCAGCCCTGTCGACCCTGACCCGGGAAGGTCAGTGCACGTAAGCAGTGTGGAGATATCCAGACGAACGTCACTGCGAGCACAAGTCGTCGGAACAGCAAACCATTGGTCAGTCACCTGCAAAATATCTGATAGAACACCACAAAAAAGTCAACTACCCATGCTGTTAGGTCTATGAACACTGCCTGCTGCCTGCCTGCCTGCCTGTCTGTTTGTCTGTCTGTCGGTCTGTCTGTCTGTCTGTTTGTCATTCTGCCTGTGTGTTTGTGTGTGTGTGTGTGTGTGTGTCTGTCTGTCTGTGTGTCTGTGTGTCTGTCTGTCTGTCTGCCTGCCGGTTTGTCTCTCTGACTGTTTGTCTGTCTGCCAGTGTACTCTCCGCCTAATTGAATGGCTGTAACCTGTTTACCAGTTTATCTGGCTTTCCTACCTCGAGTCCTTTCCGTAAGGTGAAACTGACCCACCGCGGAATATTCACCTCAACGCCATAACCCACGGTATAGTCACTATTTGTCAGCACCACTTGGCCATCCCCAACAGGCACTCCATACGGCAGCGACGACGTCCATCGCCGAGCGATCTCCGCCCGCGATACGTTTAGCCTCAAGTCTGCCTCTAGAATGTCTGAACCGATGCAGTCAGTCAGACATGCAGGAGTCTGTCTACGGCGAACCTCCTCCTCCGTGGCTGGATACTTCGGCAAAGTTGGATCTGCGGCTGGTTCCACAGGTACCGTTTTTCCCTTCCGTAATATATGGTGCAGACTGCCGTAGGTTCCGTTGTTGACTGCAGGCATGACGTTGATCAGGTCGCACATCAGATTGTACAGTTCGATGTTTTGAAAGGGTTCGATGGTCAGTCCGGACTTGAGCGACGGTCCCTGAGCAAGAAAAATCGCTTGCATGTTCGGGTAAAGGTTGTCGTAACCGTGCTGGCCTCCGATACACCAGGTGCTGGGAACGGCAGATACGGTGTGGCCGGCTTTGAGATTGAGGATGGTCGGTTCAATCCGCGGGGAGGTGGAGTAATGCTGGCGCCGGGGGAGATCTTGTTTGCGGTAGAGTTGGTACGCAGAGAAATCTCCTGATGGAGTTTCAGGTGCCTTGCACTGGAGGGCAGTGTAGATGTCGTTGTCTGTAATGCTGCGGTTGAGCCCGGATTCAGTCAAGGAAATCCGTCCCATCACACCCTTAATAGAAAGGAGCAAGTCATCAATACAGACTGAGTTCTCCATTGGTCTGCCTATTTCTCTGTCTGTCTGTCTGTCTGTCTGTCTGTTTGACTGTCTGTCTGTCTGTCTGTCTGTCTGTCTGTCTGTCTGTCTGTCTGTCTGTTTGTTTGTTTGTTTGTTTGTGTCTTAAGATATTTCAAACCTGCGAGACAAAGACATCACGAGAGACGTTGAACTGTTTCTCAGTCAGCACTGGACTGGCATCAAAAATCGGTTTCAACGGAAACGCCTTATCACAGGTCATTTGCTCCATGCCGTGGTCCGACACGACAAGAATGTTTATGCAATGCAAAATATTCCGCTCGTGAAGGCCCTGCATTAATCTGTCCAACGCGTCGTTGACGTGAGTCGCGAGGGTCTGATTAATGGCAGCGCTATCCGGCCCAGTGCTGTGTCCTATGTGCGACAGACAATGTTAGGAAACATCTATAAATATGCACATAAAGTGATTGTGCTAATGTTTCGTCTGCTAACCGACAGAATCCGGTTCCTCGAAATACAGCAGAGTCATGTCGGGTCGACTGGCGTCCGGGAGGGCGAGCCAGTCCACCACCGTGTCGACCCGGCGGTTGAAGGTGTGGGACTTGTTAAATTCCATGTATATGTCTGGACGCACTCCTTCAATTTCCGCCTGAATAATGCGAATGACAAGTTGCCTTCACATGACAAAATTGGGGTGCAATTGTGACTGATTATAAGTACTTCAGTGCCGACGAAGAAGTATGCGTTAGCACGTTTCCTCTGCTTCTTGGCGGTCACCCAAATCGGCTGAAAAACACAACAAAGTCATTTAGCGATTAACAGACAGACAGACAAACAAACAGACAAACAGACAGATAGACAACCACACAGACAAACAGAAAGACAGAAAGACAGAAAGACAGACAGACAGACAGACAGACAGACAGACAGACGGACGGACGGATAGACAGACAGACAGACAGTAGGATGAGACAGACACGCCTCACCACACCTGGCCTCCCCACCAAATGGACTCCTTCGCGACCGGCCTGGTGTAATAAAACTGCCTTTTCAGTTTCTGATCGTAAAAAACGTTATCCACAATTCCATGGGACTCGGGATGGAGACCCGTGGCAATGCTGTAATGGTTGGGAAAGGTGATGGCCGGATGGGACGGTCGCATGGACGGTGCGTGAACCCCGCACTCCTGCAGCCGCTTGAATGCCGGGACGTTCCGATTTTCCATGTACTGAGCGCGAAAGCCGTCGAACGACACCAGCAGCAACGGCGGCGACGTTTTGTAACTGCACAGACAATTATACTGTGAATTAACATAATTAAAGCTAGTAAATTCCGCAATTAATTAACTAATCGTTTGTGGGTCTCCAATAATCGAAAATTAAATATTACCACAGGGCGAATTTAGTGATAATTTTTAATGATTTATGTGACTGAATTACATTTGCAGTTAGAAAATTTAAAATATTCAGTTTAACTAAATACACAAATGATCACATAAGATTTTCAGCAAAGAATTCAGTTGATGATTTTTTTATGATAAAAAATCCCGCTCAAAATTCAATCTGGAATTGATCAGCATCGGCAGAATCATTTCTGGGTGTGAGGGGGCGGAGCTCTCAGTCATTTCCTCAATGGCACCCGTAATTTTCCTCTCAGTCCTAAGAATGATTTAAGCTCCGCCCCCTGACATCCAAAACTAACGCCAAACGATTAGAAATCGAATTTAAAAGGGAAAGTGTCAAAAATCAGATAAAATCTTTTCTGAAAATCGACGTTTTAACAACCGAACAGGCAAATTGGAATCTTCCCTTGTGTTCCCAACTTTGAAATTCTGCCGAAAAAAAGTTATTGTGACAGCAACAGTGAAATAAATTTCTAAAAGCATCATAAATATGTTTCTATTAAAAAAGCTTAAATTGAATTCGATTCGAACTCGAAAGTTTGAAATGCATCCCTTGTTAGAAGACGAATACACTGCATTGTTAGTGTACATGCAATGCACATGTGTGTCTTACCCTGATGGGCAGTGATCGCCGGTGATGATGGGGCAAGGCCCCTCCCGCCACGACACGGATGCGACACCGGGAGTGGCTGGAGGACCGGGAGTGGCTGGAGTACCGGGAGTGGCTGGAGGACCGGGAGTAGCTGGAGTACCGGGAGTGGCTGGAGTACCGGGAGTGGCTGGAGTACCGGGAGTGGTCGTGGCAGGCGTGTCAAGGGGTCGAGGCGTGAAGAATCCGCCGATATATCCGACAGCGAATAGTACGAGACCGGCTACCACGAGTCCGCCTATGGCCAACTTCGAAATCCTCTGAACGAAAAAACAAACATAAAAAATATCAATTGATCCACAGATTAAAAAGAAGTCTACTTCGCCCGAAAACCCCACCACTAATCAATCAATCAAGCTATTGTTTTACAGGATAAACTGACCAATCACTTCGAGCTAAGGGAACCTGATGAGTTGTCTTACCCTTGCACTCCATTTGGAGGAGCCGAAATCGCCGTTCGTGTCGATATACATGGTGGTTACTTCACTGGACGGCATTGTGAGATGTCCGCCTGACCAGAATAGCAACCGCTCTAATTATCCCCGATAACCGCCGCTCCTTAAAGGCGCCGTTTTGCGTGAAGAAGAATTCCGCCGCTCTAAATCTGTGCAGCGTCAGTTCCGCTCTAGATCTGGGCAGCGTCACTTCCTCTTTCAGACATCAACACGGCTTTCGCTGTAGCTCCAGTCATAAGGCCCTATCAATGAGACACATCGGAAAGGCCAATTGCAGGGGAAGTGATAAGATACACAGGGAGATGGAGAATGAGTATTTGTGCGAAGAAGCATTCCTGTCGGCGCTGATAAGGACGATGAATGGAGAAGGTGCTGCCGCCGGTTGTCTTGAATGGCTAAATATCGCGTACCGCTGCAATTTTGACGTGCAAATAAAGGTAAACCAGGGTTAAGGAAGGGAGGTTATCGGTCGACATGATACGGATATGAGGGACGGCGCGTAGGGCCGCCGGCCTTCTTTGCCGCCAATAAGAACGTCTGAACCGTAATTTTGCTGTTTCTGTGTATCTAGCCGGCATTGCAGATAAAGAAAAACGGCTGGTGCTAATGACAGGCAAGAGAGAATAAGACAGAGAGAGACAGAGAGACAGACAGACAGACAGAGAGACAGACAGACAAGCAGGCAAGCTGGCAGACAAACAGACAGATGAACAGACAGACAGACAGACAGACAGACAGACAGACAGACAGACAGACAGACAGACAGACAGACAGGTAGGCAGGCAGACAGGCACCCTGGTACATATGATAGACAGACATGATGACAGGCAGACATAAAAATGATCACTGGTCATACATTCAGTCAAATGATGGAGAGATGCCAGACACCGACATTCAGACGTCTCTTTCGACCACTGTAGCCAGAAATCAGCCTAGAGATTCCTCTGCAGTCGTCGCTGACTTTAGCCCGCTTTCAATTAAAGTTTTTTAGCTCAGTCATAATCCTGGTTGTCATGCATCAACCTCTCTGAACCTCATCCGCGGACTAAAGCAACTTTATTCAATTTTTAAAAAACTCCCCGTAATCAACCAGACTGCAATGTATCTGTCTACGTATACTGAAACTTGAAACTCTTGCCTATGTAATTGCACCTTTCCGAGTCAACAGCAGTAACTCATATCACCAACCAGTCCAGTTATAGACCGTCTGTCCCGGTCTACCTGATAGGTGCGGATGACTACGTCTTTTGCCTCACTCTGTATATTCGTCTATCTGTCTGTCTGTTATTTTAGCTGCCTGCCTGTCTGTCTGTCTGCCTGTCTGTTTTTCTGTCTGTCTGTCTATCTGTCTGCCTGTCTGCCTACCTGTCTGTCTGTCTGTCTGTCTGTCTGTCTGTCTGTCTGTGTGTCTGTGTGTCTGTGTGTCTGTGTGTCTGCCTGCCTGCCTGATTGTCTGTCTGTTAGGAATTTAAAAGGATAAATTCAAAGTTATCTTTGCAATATAACGGCAAAAGTCATGCTAACAAATACCTCCAGGGTGAACCAACAAAATCTGTTGCCATAATTGTCGGATGACCGTTTAGCCGGACGATGCTGGTGGTCGCGACAATGTGTGCGACCCCAAAGAAAATCCGCCCGATGCGTAAATACAACAAAAGCCGACGCACGGTAGTAATATTTATTCGGTGTGTGGGTCAAAAACTTCAAAGAGACGGATGGAGGTCAGTCTCGCGAGAAGAATATAGCCGCAGGGTGGATTTTGACTTAGACGACCGTAAAAAGCGCAGTGAAGCTACAACGCCGCTTTTTTTGCTCATCAAAATTTGTAGATTCATCAGCATCATCATCGTAGAGGAATAAAATTTTCTATTAAATCAACAATAAGATTTCTACTAGGTTACCTTACCAAAATGCTGGCGCGAAATTTAACTTCTTTATTGGACGAGCTGAACGAAGCGGTGAATGTGTACCGGGCAGGTAGGAAACAACTTTCTAACTTTCTCATTCAACGAAACGAAACGTCATATTCGTTTGGTTAATCTCTTTACTTTAATGTTCAATTAGTTAAATGTCTATCTCGCCACTATCGGACGATGTCTGCTTCTTTGTGTCTATCTATCTATTCGTCTGTCTGCCTGTCTGTCTGTCTGTCTGTCTATAAGTCTGTCTGTCTGTCTGTCTGCCTGTCTGTTTGTCTGTCTGTCTGTCTGTCTATAAGTCTGTCTGTCTGTCTGTCTGCCTGCCTGCCTGCTGCCCATCTGTCTGTCTGTCTGTCTGTCTGTCTGTGGAGATGTCCGCATGTCTTTGTCTGTCTACGTCTGTTTGTCTGCCTACATGTTTGGTTGTCTGCCTGGTCAATCTACTGAACACAATAACAACCTCATAGATTACAACAGTGGTTCCCTTAACTGTTTCTTCTTCTTCTGCCAGAAACGGATGTCCTGCGAGACGCCACCGCCGACCTCCGCAGCAAAGTGACCATCGGAATCGGCCTGATTCTGCTGATTTTAATCATCGAAATGGCCATGCTCTTCGGCACCATCTTCCTCAGCGTGCGGGAGAAGCGTCAAAGTGTGACCTACAAACTCCTCGACCACAACAAAATCAGCACCATCAACAAGTTCTCCCCCACCGACCCGAAACACCAACTCGAGATCTGATCGCCCACATTTCTTTCCCGAAAACCGAAGAAGCTATTGACCTTGTACACGCGTGGCCAGATTACTGGGTGGCCCGAGTTCGAACACTCTTCAGCTGGGCGCAAGCAAAATTGGGTGGTCCGAGTTTACGCCAAACACCCAGTATTATGGCCATGTGTTTGAGACGTCCACACGTGGCCAGATTACTGGGTAGCCCGAGTTTGAGCCAAACACCCAGTATTATGGCCATGTGTTTGAGACTCCACACGTGGCCAGATTACTGGGTGGCCCGAGTTTGAGCCAAACACCCAGTATTATGGCCATGTGTGTAAATACATTTTCCTCACCACGGTTTTTCACTTGTTCTCTCTCACGCGATGATATCAGATGGTCAGGCAAAAGGAAAAAGAAGACGAGATTTAGATTCCAACAATCCAGCACTGCCGTGAATACATATTTGGTAACATTTTACAACAAAACAAAGGAAGAGGGCAGTGGGAGGAGGAACTCTCAACGGGGGAAGTCCTTCGCTACGGGATTGGACCCATCCGTCTTACCAGGTTCAGCCGGTTCCGCAGGTCCGGTTCGCCGGCTCGACCGAGTCGTGAGTGCACGTTGCCTTTAGCAGGGGGCGGTGCGACGAGGGGCTGCGTTGTGCTGTGAGTGATGCGGTGACGGAGATCGTCCGCGGAGATGGGGAGCGCCTCCTCCTTGTGCTGGAGCATGTACCGGAGATCACCGGGTCGGATCAGCGGCTTCGTCAACGAGGTCGCCAGAGACCGGATAGGCAGCTTCGTCGACGGGGTCGCCAGGGGCAGGCGTCCCTCGGTCATCGTCGTCGTCGTCCTATGAGAGAGAAAGGAATAAAGGTTCACCAAGGGTGTCAACAAGGTCGCGTATTGAAGTTTGACAGCTCGCGTGAAGATCCCGTAGCTCGAATGAAGAAAAACTGACACAAAAAGCAGTCCAGGATAGAAAGGCTGATCGTGAAATAAACGGACGAGGCGGGGCTTCCGTTGTTCGGTAAAAGCAGAATGAGGACAAGCTATGCAGACAGACATGCAATCGCAGCAACAATTGCAGTCCATAGTTTGGATACGCCGACAGAAAGACACACAGACATGTGAAAATGTAGATCGGCATAGAAGATGTCCGTACAATAGAGAGACAAAAACATAACCATATACACGAGGCGAGCACGGAGACAGACCACAAATTCATATACGGAGATAACATACCCAGAGACAGACAGACCAACAGGCAGACAGGCAGACAGGCAGACAGGTAGGCAGACAGGTAGGCAGACAGGCAGACAGACAGACAGACAGACAGACCAACAGACAGACAGGCAGACAGGTAGGCAGACAGGCAGGCAGACAGACAGACAGAGGGGTAGAACACTGATCTGATCTAGAATACAGACACAGGACAGACAATCCTACATACAATACCAGTGATTGGCGCAGAGGTAACAAAGTGGAATTACCAGGATATTTTAGACAAAAGTTTGGTGAAATCGCAAAACGAAAGGGAAACAGTAGTCTGACCTATTCGTGCTGCGTTCGTACGGAGTCCTAGGTCGTTGGGAGAGGACCTCCAGCTGTACTTTCAACGACCGACCAACAGGCACCGGATGGTTCACCGTTCCGTTCCTGCCGTTCGTTTCCGGTTTCTTGCCCAGTCGCTCGCTGATGTGCGTTTTCTCTTTCGGCTCCGCAATCAGGACAGTCCTGTGGAAAAAAGTCATACTCAATCACACTCGCTACTAAAGAAGAACTGAAATCATATTTTAATACGTAATTCTAATTAATTAGAATCATAATCTACTTTACATTAAATTACTAGTACCGTTTCATCGTTCGCAGAGCAGCAGCCACGTCTTCCGCAGGAGCAGAACGGATTTTGACGACTGCGACCGCGCCGCCCTCAAACGCCAGACTCCTCGGATCGACGTCATCGCTTTTCGATGTCTTATCGGTGATTTGAGCGAACCGAAACAGTAACTGCTTAGCCTTCCGCGGCACGGTTCGGGCGACACGCCACGAACCCTTTGGCACCGGAAGAGGGAAGGAGGCGAGGTCGCAGACGTAGATCTCCTCACCGGTGTCCGAGTCCAATTCCACCGGATATTGGCGGACCGTTTTGTGTCGATCGGTGGAGCGGCGGTGGCCGGAAATGTCGTCGTCAGCGTCGGAATCCTGCGACTTCGCCACAGCGCGGAAGGGTTGCGAGGCGGCAAGCATGGCGAGGCCGGCGGTTGCGGCGTCCTTGAAAATGACGTTGCACGATGTGCCGCTAATCCAGTCTGTCGCACATTAAGATGTAAATCAAATAAATAGTTAAACTGCCCAAAATATAAATAAAATAATCATATAAAGTTGTCTTGGTCAAATCAAGCAATAGATCAATCAACCGTTAACACTGATCAAATCAAGCAATAGATCAATCAACCGTTAACACCGATGCGTCAGCGAAAACCGCTCAACTGTTCAATCAACGTAGGACAGTCCATACAAATATTCCACTCACCCGCTCGTAGCGGAGCATGCTCGTCAAACAATTCCGCAACGTCTTTCGCGGTCATCTGATCCGTTCCCCTGATGTGCAGCGTATTCAACTGATACTTCGACCGTTCTAGACCGCAAAAACAACAATGCTTCCAACAAGGGGGAAAAATGCACAGGAGACGTCAACTTACTCGCAGAAGATTCCAAGTCCATATTCAAACTGCAATTAGTGCAACAATCTCAATGAAATAGCACCAAACAAACCGAAATCCAATGCCCACCTCCTGTACAAATCCGTCAAGCTCTCCAGAGGGCAGTTGGGCTGACGTTCGGGCTGCGTGCGGGGTGGAGAACTCTCGATCGCTTTTGGGAGCTCTTCAACAAACACGCCATCTTCTTCTACCGCCAACGGTAGGGGACCATCTTCCTCCATCGCCGGCGGTAGAGGAATCGTCGCGGCGAGCCGTTCCTTCTTTCGTGGGGATTTCCCTTTGGTGTGCTTCTTTCGATGGTGTGATCGTTCGGATTTGGAGCGGTGATGGTGCGAGGAGGCAGACGGCGGCGCGGTCCATGCGGGATGCTCCGGAACAAATTCAAATTCGTCCGCTTCGTCATCCTCCACGGAGAGTGTCATGAAGTCCTCCGTCGCGGAGTTGCCGTTGGATTGAGCCGCCATTATGGTAATCGGTGTGAATGATCTACGTTTTGTTGTGCAATTAAAACATTTTATTCTCAGCGAGAACATTTTATTTTCAACGGGAAAACATCAGAAAGAACATTTTATTCCCAACGAGAACGTTTTCTTATTAACAAGAACATCTTATTATCAACAAGAACATTTTAATCTCAACATTTTACTCCTGCGAGAACATTTTATTACGAGTGAGAACATTTTATTCCTGCGAGAACATTTTATTCCCAGTGAGAACATTTTATTATTAGCGAGAACATTTTATTCTCAGCACTTCATTCCTGCGAGAACATTTTAGTCCAGCGACAACAGCGGCGAGAATATGTTATTCTCAACGGTAAAACATCAGAGAGAACATTTTATCTCACTTCTCAGCGAGAATATTTTATTTCATCGAGAACATCGTCGAGAGCATTTTAATCTCGTCAGCGACTATTCAGCATTGGCCCGTTTTTAAGCTTCGTATCACCTCGTAACCTTCAGTCGATTGGTTGATTGATACGGTTCCGCCCAATGCGGAGCGGATGTCATTGCTGTGAATATTTGGGTGTTCCGGACTCAGGACTATGCCGCAAGTTGTGCTGTAAATTCGACCCGTCGTGAAGTTCGTTGAAAAAATCCTTTCGATCGGTGAGATGTTCCAGCCACAGGCGGATTAATGAATATCAAAGAAACATTTAATAACGCTGTACAAGTACTCTACTGCCGCGATTGTAACAGTCGGTTTAGCCCCGCCTCCGTCACACACGCCTGTGTGCTGAGTGAGCGCACACGCCTGTGTGCTGAGTGAGCGCACATGCCTATGTGCTGAGTGGGCGCACACGCCTGTGTGCTGAGTGAGCGCACATGCCTATGTGCTGAGTGAGCGCACACGCCTGTGTGCTGAGTGGGCGCACACACAGTTGTGCACACCCGGGGTAAAAAACCGACCGTTATAATCGCGGTAGTACAGTACTGTACTGCCACGATTTTAAAGGTGGATTTAGCCCCGCCCACCCCAGATAGACTGTAGGTGACGTCACGGATTCACTTCCGTTCATCAACGGCCGAGCTTCGGCCCGCCAAAAGCGCAGTGAAACCAGTGAACACAAGTTGGACCGGGGGGTCGGTAATTTACTTGTAGGGCAAAAAAATCCACCCTTAAAATCGCGGCAGTACTGTACGAAAATGCTCAGAGTCTGAGACGCTAATTGAAAAAGTGAGCAAACAAGGACATACCCGTATGCTCGCGATCTCAAGGGACACTTTTCTGCCCTACCCGTAAATTTTAACCAACCAGGGCCGTGCCTTTTCAGTGCCGTTCACCAAATTAGCACTGTAAGGAGATATATACGGAAAAGCACAACTGTGCAATCAATCAATCGAGCACAACGAATAAGCTGTTCGAAATGAGCCAATCAGAGAAGAGTGACAACTGTACAATCAATCAATCGAGCACAATGAGTAAGCTGTACGAAATGAGCCAATCAGAGAAGAGTGAATCAGATTGATCGTTCCATCGAGTGCAGGGCCATACCGAGGGAGGCGGGGCTTAGCTGTCCCTTCAGATCGCGAGCATACGGTACACAAAAACGAGATGAACTATAGAAATACAGGGAAGACTGAAGAAACCACGTTGATTTCCCACCACAAACTATCATTAAAAAAAGTCATATTAAATGCACTTTCCTAATACTGACTGCTCTAAAAAGGTTCTATTGTTTAAACAAAAATAACGAAATTTCTTGCTGATTCTGCCCCATCGCTCATGAGAAAGACCGAACTGAGCGGTAGATCCGAAGGGTCATTTCCTCTTGGCTGACTGAATGTACTTGGCATAAGCGACGGCGCACTCATTCCCTTCGCTAGAATACACGATCGGCTTTTCCGTTGTTGGCTCGCTAGATTCGGAAGAGAAAAAGGAACAATCATGATACGCGGAAAAATATGCAAATTCCGTATTGGGTAAACATAAAACTGCGCGAACTGACCCGTGGGTTAAATTGAAATCCACAATGGCGTCATGCGACATCTGCAGATTCGTTTCCGGTTCCCATGTACACTCGTGTGGAGGATCTGAGTCACGATGACGAAAGAACAATCCAATCGGGGCTTGATTGATTGATTGACTCATCAGCCCCGTTTCCAAAGTTTCAAATTTTTTATGTAAATCACTGTTAAACATTTGATTCCAAATTTTTTGATATCTTTTCACTCCAAATTCGATTTGGATTCGATTGACATCAGCAGAACCTTTTTTGGATGCAAGGGGGCGGAGCTATGGGCTAGTTTCAAACTAGGCTTCCAAGTGACATTACAGAAATGACCCATAACTCCGCCCCCTGGCATCCAAATAAGACTCTGCTGATGTCATTCGATTTTAAATTGAATTTGGAGTGGAAGGGTGTCAAAAACCTTGGAATCAAACGTTTTACAGTCGTTCGGATAAAAAACTGATACTTCGGGAACGTTGCTGATAAATCAATCAATCAAGCCCTGGGCCATAACACAAAGTGGTGCGGGAATTTCTTTCTTCCTTTTGAAACCGCGGATGTAATTTCCAGCCCAAGACCCAAGGGATATTTACTTACAGCCAAGCCATTTCACAAAGTAAATGCGTATCCCGGCGGGGTCGCGGGACGAGCCGACGATCCGTTCCACCTCCCAGAAGGCGTTCTCGACGGTGTGGATGACAGGCCCTGGTCGTGCGGTCACTCGCAACTTGGGCTTGGCCACGAAGGGCAGCGAAGTGCGTTTGACCTTCCCGTTGCCCGTCTTTTCCATCCAATCGAGCGTGTCGATGTAGTGCGGAATTTGCTGTTGCACGCGTTCGTTGTCGGCGGAGAAGGGATAATCCTTGCAGAGAGCCTCCCTTGCCGCGATATCATGCTCCACCGACCTGAACAAGCAGGAACTTTGACGGTGAATGCAGAATGAAATGCAGAATTCGATTTCAACGTATCTTTCTGTACGAGGTAAAGGCTAGTAACCATGCCGTTTTATAAACGTAACTTAACTAAGCCGGCAGGCCAGCAGGTGGCGCATAAGTCGTTTTTAAGGAAACAACGGCACATAAGGGACCGAAGTGGCGCCTCTATCGGACTGCTTGCACACTTCTCCATTGAGATTCTTCCCCTTTTTTTTGGACCCAAATTCGAACCGTGAGACTTAGGAACGAACTAAAATGGGTCAGAGAATGTTTTCAAGCCATCTGCTATGGCATGGCAGCACTGCAGCGCCGGGAAATCAAGTTGAAAAAAACCCGGCCTGTTTAAGTTACGATTTCTAAAACGGCCTGGTTAACAGCATTTACCTCGTACCATTTTTCTTTGGCGGACGGTGGTCGTCCGTTCAGTTTCAGGTATCGTCCGTATTGGCCGCGTAATTCACAATTCACCTGGCAGACTCGCAGATATTCCGGCACGGATTTGGCGGAATGAAGCTTGCAGAGTAGAAAGAGCTTCCCCTGTGGCAAGAAAAAAAGGAACAAGACTTAGTAGTGCCAACAATTATATATAATTTAAAATGGCAATATTAAGAAAAGGAATATACACAGATGGCAAAAAACCGAGTCAAGCCATTACACTAGTTTCGTGGCTATTGTACACAACCATCGAGTTGAAGTGCTTAATTCGGTCAGCGCAAGGTTTTTGCCACGTGTATGTACACATCCCGATGCGAAAGGGACATTTCGTGACTAAGCTGGCTAGCGCAGTTTACCCCATAACTAAGTCAACCCTAATCATTTATGCTTCGTTTGGAATAATCGTCAGTCAAAACTAAGGAAAAAAGCCAAGCTTAGCTCTAGCTATCATAGTTTGACTTATGTCGATGTAGACTCGTTAATTATCCTAAACTAGCCCATTTATGACTGATATTTCTGCCTCATGCCTTATTTTAGCTTGTTAAGGATGAGCCTAGTCCGAATAGGCTTAAACTGAGTTACTAGTAACTTCTCTGTCGAAAGCCCAGCTTCGACTAAGGAACACTTAGAGAAACGCATGTGCACCAAGCCAAGCAAAAAATACTCTGAAATTTTTCAACGGCTTGAAAACATTTCAAAATCTCCTGATACAACGCGGCCGTCTTTTTCCCTGGAATTTCTGTTTGCGCTTTCGCCATTTCAACACTGACGACCTATAAAAGGTAAGAATTAGTAACGTTGAAATGGATTTGCAGTTTTACACTTTTTCGCAGGATCCACATTGAAAGAACGCCGTCCACTCTTGCCGACCCGCTGAGATAACATTGCGGTTTCTTTATTTTATTTTTCTCCAGTAAGTACTGTACAGTATTACGCTCATGATGGCTCCTTTCTTCCGTTTGGTAGTTTCCTATCTTGGAAGTGGCATTAAAAATTCTTTCTTTCCTCCAGTGCAAATTTTTTGTTGAGTTTCCACTGCCTGATTTCACGCTAAAAAAACAGCTGAGCAGCATCACATAAACTGTGGCTGTGTTTAAGATACGCTAGTTGATGCATGACAAAGTAAAGGTAGTTTTGCCTATAATTCAAACTCATCATCAGCCTCAACAAAAGCAGTTTCGGGCGGCGAAACTTCACCTTGAGACCAGCCGTAATTAGCCTAAACTACCTTATCCCAATGCGGGAGTAGCCGTTGATTGAAGCTATCCAAGTTTTGCTCAGCCAAATAAGGTAAACTAGGTAGCGCCGAGTATTCCTCTATGTGAATATAACATGTGCTGATCATCAGTGCTAAGGTTGTCAGAACTCTACTATGCTTCCCTAAATTGCTCAGTTTAGCTTAGCGCTGAGATACATCTTTCGCATCGGGCATGGCCAGATTAACGAGGGGCACAGTTCGAACCACTCTTTAGCTGGGCCCAGCAAAATTGACCGGCCCGAGTTTGAGCCAAACACCCGTCATGGTTTGCCATGTGTGTAATTTATAATTTCACTTACTCCGTGCCATTTGTGATTGATGATTTCCTTGACGAGAGCACGATTTCGCCGTTGCTGAAGTTTACACATGCAGGTTTCAGGGCAAGTGTCGTGCGTCTGAACAGATAACAACAGAATTTTCTTGATACTAAAACAAATTAAAATACAGCTACAGTCAACGACAAGATTGAATACACTGGAGGGTCCGGGGAATGAGCAAAAGGGACGGGGCAGGGGGTGAGTTTAAAAATAATCGAACCATCAACCACCCCCTGCTCCGCCCCTTTTGCCCATACCCCGGACCCTCGAGGGTACTCAATCTGTCATTGATTGTACACGTTTCAATGGCTATTATATAGATCCACCTTTTATATACAAAACTCAAAAATATTTCCTCCTTAACTCAATAATTTCGAGAAGTTTGACAGCAATTGCAATTTATTAAATTTTGAAACTATTACTTGTACAACACTGTAAGTAAATAAATTGTTTCACCCCAAAGCACTGAATCGAACGAAATCTAATGAAATCCATCAATCAATCAAATTAATGAACTTGTGAGTTTCTCTGACAGCGTTAGCAATTTGCTGCCACTAGAGTCTGCTGCGGGAATCTGAAAATTTAGCTTGAAAAACTAGGAAGGCGGGCACGTTTGAAAGAAATACAACCTGCAAAACATAGGTATAAAATAATAATAGTCATAACTAAGGAATTATACCATCAATCAATCAATCAATGCACCGAATTACAACATCAATCAATCAATCAATGTAGCGGGATGTCGCTGAATTCAAGTAGATTCCCATTTTCGGTGTGTCACAGTGTACAGCTTCGAATATTCAACTGCGGACTAACCGGCTCACCTCGCGAAACAACAGATCCATCACAGCTTTCTGTCCGAACGACCCTTCCTTCGGCACAACCAGACTGCGGTTAAAAAAGGACGAAAAATCCTTCCGGATAATCACTCCACCGCATCGATATTTATCCTCAGTCGCCGGTTCCAACTTAATCACCGGCTCCGGCGCAACCGCTTTAGCAATTCCCACCGTTTCCTCCTTTTCTTCCACAACAATAGCATCGCTGGGCCGTTGAAAGCGACGCTTCGTAACCACCGCAATAGGAGCAACAGTTATGGACTGGTTGACTTTGCTTGATTGATTGATCACTTCCCCACAAAACACAATGTCATCATCATCATCGTTACCATCCACGCGTTCGGTCAATGCATGTGCAGAGAAGCGTTTCAAATCCGAAGATGCCATCCGTTTCAGAATTTTCGATCGCACGTGCAGTGAGTGCAGCAAATAAAGCAAGGGGGAATTGAAATCTGAGGGGGACAGAATCTTCCAAGGCGTCTCCCACTTCGCGCGCCCATTTGAGCTATTCGCATACGAACATCGTTATGACCACAGCTCCCATAGGAAACATTTTCCGATTCGGTGTCGGAATTCGATTGTATTTGGGGTGGAGAAGGAAAGGATAAGGTCGAAAAACAGGCAATCAAGTTGTTTTTTATTGTACAAAAGGAAAAAATTCGTAAAATTCATAGGCGAAGCTATAATCAGACAGTGCCGATTCTGTATGCTTTCACATTTAGAGCCGTTTGGAAGATCTGAGCCACCGGTGAGATGACCGGTCAGCCAGGGAGAAATAATTAATTGCGCCAGAAGACAAGAAATGAGAAAAGGAACAAAATAGTTTAACATTGTGCACTGTGCATCTCTTCATTTTTGCAGCTGTTTCGTGCGCAATGCACAAAACAGCTGATTTTTCCCGATTGAATTCTTGCTCAAAATTCTTCCCCGACTTCCACCGCGATTGAATCTTTCGTTCCGCGCTCTCTACACCTAATTACTTTATCAATATCCACTTCTGATTTACGGCACGGTGCTCGTCCTTCGGGGCTGAGGTGCTCAAGAAATGGCTGCGACCTCGGCGGAGTTCTCATTGGAGAAAGACACCACTAACAATTTAGCCCCATCAACCGCTATGTTCCAGGCGACTTTGCAAGGTCTCACAGTCTACTTTCAACTGATCCGACTGCGAAATTCCTGCTTCCTATGGATCGGTGATAGTGCGAGGCGAGTGGACGCCCTCTCGGTGGCTCTTCCCAATCCCTTCGACAACAAAGCGCCCCTCGTGACGGCCATCACCGACCGGCGGACCAACGACGCGCAGCCCGTACGCGACGAGGGCCAGCAGATTGCCGCGAAACTGTCGCGGAAGCTCGGCGCGCAGGTATTCGTGACGTACAACGTGGCGGAGGCCTCCGAGGAGAGTGATCTCTTGACGGCCATTGAAGCGCATTTATTTTCTCTCATCAAGAACGGCGTTGCTTTCACTTTATGAGATACGGTTTTTGTGGGAGAAGAGAAATATTTCGAGCTGATCATGCGGGGTTGCGGAATTTGCCCTGGACAAAAATGCGTGGAACGTGAAGATTGAGCTTTTGGTTGCTGGTTTCTTTGTGGACGTAATCGCATTCCTCCAAGGCGAAGCCGGCCTCTGTGAATATCCGCTGAACGTCCTCTAAAAAGTAAACCAGAAGAAAAAAGTCCTCGTATTGTGAATTCTGGCGTTCAATAGTGAGTGGTCATAGGTTACTGGATTGATCGGGCGATTGGCTTTGGCATCACAATTTTTGTTCGTTTATCCAACTGATTGATTGCTTGATTGATTGGTTGATTGATTGATTGATCGACAAAATGTGCTTAAAAATTGCTTTTTTTTAAAATCCGCATTTTCGGTACTTCCAATAAAGTAAATTTAGTGATTATAAATAAAAGTTTGTTTTTTAATCTTATCATGTGGCGTTGGGCGTACCAAGGCTAAAGTAGTAGGTGTATGTGCAGTCTTGGCGGAAGTAGAACTTCTCATCGAGTTTGTGTCCCGGCGCAAATCTGATCATGGCGTGGTCATATAAACCGTAGTCGCGAAAGAGCACCAAGCCACCTGGACGGAGAACCTGCGGAAAAGTCCGAGCGAAATAACCGAAACGAATCGTGGGAGGGAGTGGTTGCACGAACCGACGCCGTACTTTTCGAAGATTCCGCACTGCCGCAACCATCTTCTCGGGATGAATGGCCGACAAGACGAAAATTAGCGTGACAATGTCCAGAGTTTCCGGGATGTTACTTGTGAGATCGTCTTTGGTTATATCGGCGACGAAGCATTGACAGCGGTCACTGTGCTTCTGGTAGTTTGGGTCAGCCTGTTTGTGGAATACGGAGGCAGCCAATCAATCAATCAATTAGCCAATCAATCAATCAATCAATCGGCCAATCAATCAATCAATCGACCAACCAATAGATCAATTTGCCCAATCAATCAATGAATCAACAAATCTGCCCACACAATCAAACGATCATTAATCCCATCAATGTACTAGCACGTCGAACGGAAGTTTGCGGTGAAATCTATTTCTGTTTCGTTCTAGTAGTTGGTGAATGGTTGGACACCGGTGCCCGCGCGAATGAACAGGTCAAAATCTGATTCTCGGGATGAGTTCGAGGGACTGATGGATGTTTTTTGGACTCATTTTTATTTTCACATACTTGAATGATAGATATCGCAGTCGGCGCGAAATCACACGCATAAACGTAGACGGATGGGTTCTCCTCCAGCAGCGGAAGGAAGAGATTCCCGACACCACAACCAACTTCAAGCAACTTCAACGGCGCTTCCGTCGACAACTCTGCAAATTCCCTCGTCGTCCAGTGACGATCCTTAAAGAAGCGGTCCGCATTCCGCTGGTAAAACTTATCCCAATTACCGGATTCATTCCGCAGTTGGCGCCGCTTGAAGTCGGTCACGGGTCGGGAATCGTGCCGTGCGAGCTGGAGGAGTTCCTCCTCTGACAGCACTCGAGGTGATGAAGAAGACGCTACACCGAGAAGAGAAAAAAGACTACACAAGGAAACTCTCGCGCCGCCGCCGAGTTTTCAGATTTTGAAGCCCTGAGACCGCATACACTGCTTGTGCGCCTCTATCAAGGCCTGGCAGTCAGCCTCGCCGTTCTCCATGATGCACGCGTCTCGGACCTGTTTCGTCTCCGGACACGCGCAGCAGGCCTTACATTTCGGCTTCACCTCCTCCGACTGGCTTTCCGGAGTGGTCGACGGAAGGGCCTTCGTGTCCGAGCTGGGCATGTCGTGACGGCGCGCGGCGCAACTCTAGAGGAAGACTGCAATGTCAAAGGGGCGTCATGGAGGAATCTGCGAGTGCTCACCTCTGAAAATCCCGAAACTTTTTCGATAGAACAGGAAGGCGGGATTAGGGAGGATCAAATTGTGAAGAAATGGTAGGGCAAACTGAAAATCGCCTTGGCGGAAATGTAAATAGTCCAAGAAATGGAATGAAAAGTTCAAGAAAGTTGACACGAAAGAAAAAGAGGATTGCATCAGCGCTAAAACTTATCAATCAATCAATCATACTGCAGTACTAATAGTTCCGTACTGTGGTACTAGTAGTTCCACTTCCATCTGAAATCGAATCTTCTATTGGAAGTGGAATATAAATCTGGTCGTATTTTCTTATCATTATTCTCCCACTCCAACTGCTCTAAAGCATTAAAATGTTTTGTTACAAGGTGTCTGGGAAATTTTCGCCATGGAGAGGTAGAATAGTTCGCCGGCAGAATTCGTCTAGTGCGCCTGTGGAAGCGTCATCAACGACAACGTTGTCTCCTGCACTTCCCGTCACAGTGTTTTCCGGCATTCAACCGACCGGCTCGCTCCACCTCGGCAACTACTTCGGTGCGGTGAAATTGTGGACGGAAATTCAGAATGATCCGACCAAGCAGTTGATCACCAGTGTGGTCGACATGCACGCCATCACGTTAGCGTGGGATCCGAAAGCTCTGCGCGCTAACATCAGGTTTGTTTGATGGTTTGCTTGATTGATCGCTTGATTGACGGTGCCGCTGCCTTGAAACGAAGCATGTAGATTGATTGGTTGATTGACGGAGCCGTTGCCTTGAAATGAAGCATCTTGATTGATCGCTTGATTGACGGAGCCGTTGCCTTGAAATGAAGCATGTCGATTGATTGGTTGATTATTTCGCTGGAGTTGAACCAATATTTTATTTATTATTTATTTCCTGATTCTGATTCGACAGAAATAACACAAGTACCGTTTTGTTTTACTGTTAATGCATTTTCCCCACCATATCGCATAGCCATTTTTCATGCATTGCGTTAACTAGGACATTTACTTAAATAGATTGTTGATTTGTCTGGGTTTTCATATGGTCGTTGAATAAAAACTTATTTAATTTCTGACGTGCTATTTAAATTTATTTGTTTGTTAGAATATATTTATATTATTTGCATTCACACACATTGTTCAAGCAGCCTTTGTCGACTAGCCCGTTTAGCTGGTCATTCAATCGAGCGATTGGTCGCCTGATTGATCGATTGATTGATTGACCGATCAATTGATTGATAGGTTGATCGATTGATTGATAAATCAATTGATTGATTGATTAAACGATTGATTGATTGATTAAACGATTGATTGATTAAACGATAGATTGACTGATAGATTGATTGGTTGATTGACTTCTTTATTCTCCAGACGAATGTTCATCGAGCTCCTGGCCTGCGGGGTGGATCCCTCCAAGACTGTCCTCTTTCAGCAGTCCCAGGTTCCCCAACACGCTCAACTTCAATGGATTTTCGCCTGCCTTACCACCATGGCGCGTCTCGACAACCTCCCGCAGTATAAGGAGAAGTCCGCCACTCAATCCGACATCCCCTGCGGACTACTCCTCTACCCGGTCCTCCAGGCCGCCGACATTCTCCTCTACCGTGCCCGGCTCGTTCCGGTCGGAGAGGATCAGGTATATAGTGTTGCTCAAATCAAACTTTTGAATTTAGATTAAATAAAAAATAAATCACAATTGCATGGCAAAGGTGGAGATTTTAAATCAGAATTAAAAGTAACCATTGATATTAATATCAAGCACTAGCCTGAAGTTAAATTAAATTAAAAAGCAAGTCAAAACTTAATTACTTAAGACTTAGCTACTTAAATTAATTAAAAAATTATGCCGAAAGTTGATTTTCAATTAAATTTGTAATTAAATTAAAATTATGCCATAAATGATTTGAATAGAAAATTAAATTAAAACTATGCCATAAATGATTTAAATTTTAAATTAAATTAAAATTGGCAAAGAGTGGTTTTGAAGGAAATAAAAAATTATGCCACAAAACGGTTTTAAATTATGTTAGAAATTATTTGAAATAAGGAGCCTGATTTTCGGCATTTTAACGCACCTTTTAAATTAATATAAATTGATGCTCAACAATAAAGAACACTGCAGGTGCACCACCTGCAGCTCGCGCAACACACCGCCCGCGTCTTCAACCATCACCACGGGAAGCTCTTCCCCAGTCCGCAGCGCCTTCCCAGCGACCTTCCCCGGGTGAAGAGTCTCCGCGAGCCCGCCAAGAAAATGAGCAAATCCGAGCCGGACACGAAGAGCCGCATCGAGGTCGCTGACTCACCGGAGCAGATTATGCTCAAGTGTAAGCGCGCCGTGACGGATTTCCCCGCGGAGATCACTTTCGACCCGGAAACTCGTCCGGGAATTTCCAATCTCCTCCTGCTGTATAAAACGATCCGCGCGATGGAGATGGACGCGGTGTTGGAGCATTTCCGCGCTAAGGACAAGGTGGCCTTGAAGGAGGAGCTCGGCGAGGCGGTAGTGGAGCTGCTGCGGCCGGTGCGGGAGAATGTGCGGCATCTCGAAGGGAACTTGGAGTTTGTCGAGCGGGTGATGGAGGAGGGCGCGGAGAAGGCGAGGGCCTTGGCCGCGGACACGATGAGGCTGGTGGAGAATTTGGTGGGCTTTCGGTCGGACGTGAAGTCGGTTAAAGAGATGTTTAAAAAGCCGGCGAAAACGGCGGTCGCTGTTGGGTAGAAAGAGCCGTGATGTTTCTATAGGTTGTTCGCGGTAATAAAGCGAAGATCCTTCCAAAAAGAAGAACTTTTTTGCTTACCGAGCTTGACAGACAGACAGACAAACAGACAGACAAACAGGCAGGTAGACAGACAAACAGACAAACAGACAGACAGACAGACAGGCAGGCAGGCAGGCAGGCACGAGACAGACAGACAGACAGAACAGACAGACAGACAGACAGACAGACAGGCAGGCAGGCACGAAGACAGACAGACAGACAAATTTAACTGCAGACAGACAGGCAGACAGACAGACAAATGGAACTGCAGACAGACAGACAGACAGACAGACAGACAGACATAGAGATACACAGACAATGGCAGGCGAAAGCAAAGACGAAACAAACAGTAAGACGGAGCAACGGATGTACAGACAGACATTAAAACTGATGGCCAACGAACATGTTCTAGCTTCCTGGGAGTCAGTAATGTCTGCCTGCCACGCAATGTCTACCTGCTCTTTTTTTATCTCAATTCCATTGTCCTGATTGACAATAATGCCTTTACCATCGCCTAGGGAGGATAAACAGATCAGGAAGCATGATCGCCATCGATTTCCCCTGATTCTTCCGCCCTGTTTTTAGGTGCCTGCTCTCACCCTCTCGCCCCCCATATGTGCCCTATGCACGCACACAATGCCGATCGAACACACTCGGGGGATCATTCATGTGATACCCATGCACTGCAGTAATAACACAAAAGCAAGGTGTACTCCTCGTACATTCGTACCTCCATCCACCCAGCGCACTAGAAACCCAACCCGAGCACTTTCCCGTATTAACTTTTCCCCTGCAGTGTAATGTCACGCATTTTGAGCGGGTATCACGATTTTTTTCCAGGAACCACCATACGCGATCGACCTATACCTGCTGGTATTTATTTTGGTTCAGTGACACTGACAACTTCCACAGAAACATTGTGGAATACAGTAAGCGACAGAATTTAATCTAATGAAGGGTCCCGCAAATGGGCAAAAGGGGCGGGGCAGGGGTATTACTTGAACAATCAACCAATCAACCAACGGAACTCCGAGCAATCGGAGCGGAGTTGATTGTTTGGTTGATTGATTGATTGATTGATTGATTGTTACCCCTGCCCCGCCCCTTTTGCCCATTTCCGGGACCCTCCGTTAGATTAAATTCTGTCGCTCATTTTACAGTAAGTTAACGCACCACTGCCAACAGGGAGGACCAGTTTAAGGCACCAAACGCCAAAATGCGACCTTTAAGGTTCGAAGCGATTGGGGGATAAATTTAAGAAATAATTCACATCGGTCGATTGTTTTCGTTTTCTACACTCAATTTCGGATCGGTAAAAGCTTACAGGGACTGAATCGATTGCGCACAATTTCTACAGAAACAGTTCAAAGTTGAGCAAATGTGTCCGTGGTGGAGCCTGTAGCATACCGTATTCCCCCGATCTCAAGGGACAGATAAGCCCCACCCCCTCAAGTCATCGGTTGACTATTCAATCGGATTCACTA
>LRSR01006704.1:0-12471 GCA_001579985.1 Hypsibius dujardini
GTGCGCGCACCCGCGAATTCTCCCCGACCATTGCGGAATCCCCGCGACGGCGCAACAGCGCCACCACTTCCCTCACCAGTAAGCAGGGCACGGGAGTACCCTTGAGCATTACAGTGACGACCGGGACGGCGGGATCGACGCTGTTAAACGGCGCGGCCACCGGGACAGGTGCACTGGGAACGGTCATTCAGGGAACGCCCATTTCTGGAGGTCTCGGGTACGCGTGAGTAGAATAGCTGAGCTAAGCTATATTAAGTGATTAAAATTCAACTAAATAAAAATTGAATTAAAATTCAACTAAATTAAATAAAAATTCAATTAAATATAAATTGAATTAAAATTCAACTAAATATTAAATCAATTAAAATTAAACTAAATAAAATTAGATTTAACTAAAATATTTATTAAAAAGTTTTTTAAACTAAATTAAAATTAATCTAAGACTTTTATTGATTAATTATTTAGTTTTAGCTTTTTTAGTTTTTGAGAAACAAAAGCAAGGGCGTTGTTAGTCCACCAACTTAGTTAGTCAACTAACAAGGGATGATTTTCAAATTAACAAGGGATGATTTTCAAATGTCTTGTCCAGAATGATTTCAGCTGTTTTTCCCAAAATTTCAAAATTAAGTGTGATCTTAAAAAATAAAAAATAAATTTCATCTAAAAAATTGTTTTGACGAAATTTTAAATTTGGTCGCAACGTTTTCTAGACATTTCATTGCAAAACCACCTGAATACCTGGGGGGGACGACATAAAGAGGAGCTAACCTAACATGAAATCCTACAACCAATCTTAAATTCTGACAAGTGAGCGAAAACTTAATGAACTGAATTGAATGAAATATTTTTGGAGAAATATTTTTGGAGAAACTGGGTCGAGAACAGGTCGGATAAATAATAAGAACAGGTCGTACGAGGAGTGGATATTTAATTTACTCGGCTAATATCAGCCTCTTTAATATATAAAATTATAACCGTGAAAAAATTATATTTTAGTCGGCTAATAATAGTTTGTTTATTATGTATAATATATAATTATTTATTTATTTACGTATTTACATATTTAATTATATATGTAAATATTATTAAAAATGGTCGTATATATATATATATTTAATATATGTAAATAATGCAATTTACTCGGCTAAAACTAGTTTCTTTATTATATATATAATTTATAAATATAAATGTATAAAAATAATTCCATTTATTCGGTTAATGTTAGTTTTTTTTGTCTCTAGATACGGTACGGGAGGAGGTTATGGTCAGCAGCAGTACGGAGGCGGCGGTTACGGTGGTGGCGGTTACGGTGGTGGCGGTTACGGAGGTAGCGGTGGTGGATACGGACAGCAGCAGTATGGCGGTTACGGAGGTGGCGGTTACGGAGGTGGCGGTTACGGAGGTGGCGGTTACGGTGGTGGCGGTTACGGTGGTGGCGGTTACGGTGGTGGCGGTTATGGGATGCAGCAGGGATACGGAGGAGGAGGCTATGGTCAGCAGGGATACGGCGGTGGTGGAGGTTACGGCGGGGATAGTTATGGACAACAGTATTACCCTCGTAAGTAACAGTTCATCCCGTCTTTACACGTGTGGCGTGAGAGAAGCGATAAATAAATGAATAAATAAAAATTATAAAAAAATTATAAAAAATAAAAATAAAAATTATTGGGACCTTTTTAGAACCGCAACCCATTCCGATCCCGATTCCGATTCCGGGTCCGCCGATCATCATTCCGGGTCCGCCGATCCCATACCCAGTGCCAGCGTATGACAACTACGGCAGCAGTTACGGCGGTGGCGGTTACGGCGGTGGCGGTTACGGCGGTGGCGGAAGCAGCTACGGCGGCAGCAGTTATGGCGGCAGCAGTGGCGGACAGTACGGCGGCGGCTCAAGCTACGGCAACTACGGCACTGGCGGATCCTACGGTAAGTCTCCAGTCTGAAAAACCTCAATCGATTCAACAATTATTCTTTTTTCCGAAAATGTAAACACAAAGTTTAAAAAAATGTCGTTACACGTTTCGTTACCTCAGACTCCGGTTCGAGCAACTACGGTAACGCCAATTACGGCCAGAACAACATGTACGGCGGGTCCAACTACAAGAAGCCCAGCAGCTACGACAACGGTTACGGCGCGGGCTCCTACAACTCCGGCAGCAAGTACGGCGGCAGTTCCAGCAAATACGGCGGCTCCTCCTCCAGCTACGGCAACACTTCCCCTTACAGCTCCAGCGGCGGCAGCTACGGCGGTGGCTCCACCTACAGCCCACAAGGCGCCTACAGCACCAATTACAACGCCTACGACGCCAGCCCTTACCAGTCCTCAATGACGGCCAACTACCAAGCCGCTTCTCCATCCCTCACCTCTTATCCCGGCTCGACGAGCGGCGGACTCTACGGAGCGGCGAGCTCGTTGAGTTCGCTGACGGTGCCGTTCAGCTACGATCCGTATGGTTCCTCCGGGAGCCCGTACAACGGACCCTCCTACAATCAGGGTCCCTATGGACGGAGTGCGAGCTCGCTGGACGGACCGAGTCAGAGTGCAAAGTACACGATGAGTGGTGCGGCGAGTTTGAGCCAATCCATTGCCAGTCAGCTGCAGGACACCGCCGCGAGCGCCGCGCCGGGTTCCTCGACGACAGCCGCTCAAACGACTTCGCTGTTTAGTAGATGAAAACGCAGTTTTGGAAGCTTTTCTGGTAGAGTTGACTTTGAGTGTTGTAAGATGTGGATGCGCATTGCGGATGAAGGGAAGACGGCAGGGGAATAGGGGGGTCCGAGTTCGAGCCAATTCCAGCTATCGCGTGCTGCTGCTTCTCAACGATTGATTGATTATTGATTGAACTCCCACAACTATCGGAGAACAAAAACGGAATAAAATCAAAGAAAAAAAAAACATAATCATTGACTGAGAGAGCAGGTTCACCAATTAAAAATAACAAGAAGATGGAGCAAAAACTACCGTTTAAGATGTAAAAATTCGAAGGCCAAAGGGACGAACAAGTGGCGCGCCGAGCTTTGGTTTGAGGGGGGTGTTTTTTATTGTATCCGAAATATTTCCGATAGAACGTAAGGGGGGAGTATTGCATGACAATTCTCAATCATAGTCTTTTTCTCTAATGGGGGACCCTTGGGGCACTTTTTTGACTTTCGAGGGGGGTTGTAGATCAACGAATCACCCCCCTCGGCGCGCCACTGGGACGAACAAGTACTGTCCTTCGAGCTCGGCGTAGGTCCTAAGCATGGGTGCTTGTTTCCTTCAACCTCCCTTGCGGCCGGCTTCCGCAGTTGTACCGACAATGTGGGACATGGCCAGTAGAGGTGTGCAAACCGCACCGCCACGAACCGCACCGCCACGAACCGCACCGCCACGAACCGCGAAATATCTAAAACACCAGTTTTAACTGTGCACGATAACTCTCTTCGTAGTTTGCACCACATGGCGCGTCATTTGTTTACGCTAGTAAGTGAGGGTTCGTGCTTTTAATCGGTTCGCAAGTCACTGGAGTCCACAAATCGAACAAAACCGTACGTTAAACCAGCTGTTCCGATTTAAGGACAACTTTGCGCCATGTTCGGGACTTCGGGTTCTTTTTTACGATGACATTGGTGCTGCCATTTCGCTTCTCAAAATTTCTCCTGCTTCGTTTTTTTTAACTTTTTTTTTAACATTCGGATAAGGCAGACGACATTCTGTTTTTGTAAAGTAATAGAGACAATTTCAATCGAATCGAGCGGTTTCTGCGGTACGGTTGCGGTTAGGAAAAATTTATCCGCGGTCCGTGGCGGTGCGGTTTTGTCAATTTCTCGCGGTGCGGTGCGGTTGCGGTTAAAAAATTGGGCTGCGGTGCGGTTTGCGGATTGATTTTTTTTAACCGTGCACAGCTCTAATGGCTAGAGTGTTGAAAACTGTTGCGTCCCACAGCAGCGCCTTGCAGTGCTGGAATGGAGTCATGGTCATTTCGTCGGGTTGTTTCCGTCAACCCTCCACAGTTCCGGGGGTTCCGGTACGGCTGGCACGCCCGCGCTGACAAGGGCCCGCTGGGCTACTTCGTTGATGGCGGAATGGCGGAATGGCGGCTGCCACGGCTGATACCGTACGCGCAGGACAAACCGCGGTGGCCGTTCTTTCTCACTTCCTTTTCACAGGCGTGCCAGTTGTGTGGTTGGCATACGGTAGCGCCTAAGCGGAGTACGACGAGGATGCGCAGGAAATTGTCTTCGAGGAGATTGCCGAGGCTGGAGACAGGAAGAACATTTAAACAGACGTCCGCGAATTCTGACATTACGCCAAGGCAGTGAATTCTCTTTTCTACGTTCGAAAATGTCTGCAGAAGGTGGTTCGAAAGCTGTGGAAAAAACGACCGAAATTAGGAGCTCGAGGAATCTACCTGTTACAGGTGAGAAAGGTTGACAGAGCGCGCCATTGTGCAAATGTTTTCTGCTTTTGTTTGAAATTTGATTAGTTGCCAGAATTATGTGTTTGAACAATATTATTAAATGGACTCAAGACGATCTGGCTTTTCAGGGGTAGGCTTAATGTGCGCGACTGTTTTCCGGTTCTGCAGTCGATTGATTGCTCGATTGCGTACTTTTCTGTTCGCAGGACAACGCGTCGTGCCACACGTCTGTACTGACTAAGACCTTCCTCCGCAAACATAAACTGGCTACCCTTCCGCATCTATCGTACAGTCCAGATTTGGCACCTGCAGATTTCCAAAGTTGAAAGAGTTGCTTAAAGGGCGAAAGTTTTTGAGTCAAAATGAGCTCAATGGCACCGTTTCACGTGGTCTCCGTGACCTCTCTAAAAACGGCTTTTTGTTTGTGTTTCAGCAGTGGTCCGATTGCAGAAATGCATCGATTGTGACGGTGATTATATTAAGAGATTCTAGTGAAATACCAATTAAAAAGTCAAAGCTGAATTGGTGAAAATTGCACTTGCAATCATTTCCGCAATGCACAAGATGCAGCTCAAACTGTGCAACGCACTCACGAACGTGCAATCAACCAATCAACCATTACATTTTTATGGTTTTGATGGGTTTTTGATGGGTTTTGATGGTTTTGATGGGTTTTGATGGGTTTTTGATGGGTTTTGATGGGTTTCGATGGGTTTTGATGGGTTTTGATGGCTTTTGATGGGTTTTTGAATGGCAACACAGACTCAGAATCCTATGAGTGATGGGGCGCCGAGTGTTAGCGAGCGAGCCCTCGTTCGGTGACCCATGGGTTTATGGCCATAATTTGTTGACGGCGCTTGTATCACTACTCAATCAATCAATGCATCCCATTTATTGCATGGGATTGGAATGGCTGATTGATTGATTGTACTCCAACTTGGAAGTGCCATATTTCCGTCAGTTTTGATTTTCCTCAATTAAATTTTTTTTAATCGATTTCACTCGACGTCCTTTATCGATTGGCTGCCGCCAAACTCCAAAATGTCATTGTATGTATAATGGGCTCTTACCGAGAGATCGATCCGCCAAATTTCTGAGGCGTTTCAAAAATACCTCACAATTCATTTAACATTTTTTTTATTTTGTTAACTTCTAACTACTTTTGTCCAGTTTTGTCTGGACCGAGTTTGAACCACGCTTTTACTGGGCGACAGCAAAATCTGGTGGTCCAAGTTTGAGCCATTTTTTTCTCACGTCGTGTCACTGCTTATTCCTTGGTTTTATTGACTGAATAATTTTCTATTCCACCAACGAAAGAATCGGAAAAAACTTTTAAATAGAAACTGTAGTAATAAAAGTTTATCTGGTTTTTAGCAACCGAAAAGTCTTCAGAGATTACGGAGATGTTTTTTCTGAAAAACTATTGATTAATCAAGATTTGAACGAGACTATTCGCTTAAGTCCCCGAGAACCGAATTACGGCCACAATTTTGGGTGGCGGACTTTGAGCCGAAAATGGTGGTCCGAGTTTGAGCCAAAATGGTGGTCCGAGTTTGAGCCAAAAATGGTGGTCCGAGTTGGAGCCAAAAATGGTGGTCCGAGTTTGAACCAAAAACGGTGGTCCGAGTGTGAGCCGAAAATGGTGGTCCGAGTTTGAGCCGAATTAAGTCACCGCGCGCACTCGCTCTTGACTACAATTGACAATGAAGCCTTCATTCAGTTGATCGATTGATTGAACTTGTTTATTTTGACGGATTTTAGAGCAGCTTGCTCAATCTAAATTTTCTGATTGGCCGGGCACTAAATCAAAGACTGAGGAGAAAGCAGTGGCAAGCTCTAGCCAAGAGTGGATCAAACTCAGACCACCCTGATGGCTCCAACTCTGCCCGCCAATATTGTGGCCACGTGTGTACAGACAGCACGCAGAAAGCGGACCCGCACCACATCGAATTAACGCATCCGTTACGCCACCTGATGACGAACTCATGGCGTATTGCCCACACACCAACAGAATGTTTGTCGCACCGAGTCAAACGATTGAACTCGCTGAAATAGTTGCTTCCACACAGTGACGGAGTTAAATGGCTTGACTCGGTCAGCCAAGCATTCATTCCCTTCGCGTGCAGCTGCACACTTTTGCAAAATGCTTCACTGACCGACTGAGGCCATTTTTCTCGGTAGTCCACGGAAGAAATGCAGTACACGAGTTAAACGGCTTGACTAGATTAGTCAAGCATTCTATCTGTGTGTATGTGTGTGTGTGTGTGTGTGTGTGTATGTGTGTGTGCATGACGCATCTCCCCAGCTGACGCTCACCGAGCACGTGGTCGCCTTGTGTTGTGCATTTGAATAGAGCACAGTACCGGATGAGGGACATCTAAGTCCCGCCTCCCTCAGTATGGCCCTGCACTCGATTGAACGTTCAATCTGATTCACTGTTCTTTGATTGGCTGATTTCGTACAGCTTACTTGTTGTGCTGGATCGATTGATTGTACAGTCGTACTTTTTCGTATATTTCTCTCTGCAGTGTTGAATTGGTGAACGGAACTAAATGAGTACGACCCGGTTGGTTAAAATTTACGGGTAGGACAGAAAAGTGCCCCTTGAGATCGCGAGCGCACGGGTATGATGATTGTTGTTTTGTTGCCAAATAAAAAAGCACCCCTCAAAATAGTCAGACCTGTTTGGGTTCATTTACGCTCATCATCATCGCCCCGTTCAAACTGTCAGCGTGACTGAAAACCTTGGAATTTTATTCGAATTCTAATTTGTTGATGCTTCCACGGTGAAGAATTTGTTTATGACGAGGGAAAATAACAGGATGTCCAACCCTTATGGCATCCAAGGACTGCGTTTCAATCAAGACTACGGTATTGCGTCTGTTTTTGCGTCATCTGAGTGGTTTTTTTTGTCGGAGAACTTGGCAGCCATCAAAATTTGTGTTTTCAGCGTGCTTCACGGTGGCATTGGAATCGGGATTGCGCATTTACAATGTCAATCCCCTTGTGGAGAAGCTCAGATTGGGTGAGCTCTATGTATTCTCTCTTATTTCTGGGATGATTTGATAATGAGGAATGAAGCGAAAGAGCCCGGCAAGGAAAAAAAAATGTTAATTTTGACGCAACCAACAGGGCAATCAATCAATATAATGAACCTTTTCCTGTTATATTGATTGATTGATTGATTGTATAGAGTGTGGTGTATCACAATCAACCAATCAAGGGACGCAACCAATAGGGCAATCAGACTCAATTGATCACGAAAATCTTCACTATATTGATTGATTGCCCTATTGGTTGCATACCAATCAACCAATCAAGGGACGCAACCAATAGGGCAGTCAATCAATATAGTAAAGATTTACGTGATCAATTGATTGATTGATTGTATTGAGCTTGGCGTACCACAATCAACCAATCAAGGGACGCAACCAATAGGGCAGTCAGTCAATATAGTAAATTTTTTCCTGATCAATTGATTGATTGATTGTATTGAGTTTGGTGTACCACAATCAACCAATCAAGGGATTGTTGTCGTTTATAACTACTCTTGATTGTCTTTTTACACGATAGAATTTGACCTTTTTACAATTTTGAATTGGATCCTTTTTGAATTTTTCAAACTGGTTGAGTTGATTCTGGAAGAAAACTCATTGTTAAAAGATTTGTGAAATGTTATTGCTGTGCTTCCCTGCTCGAGGTCACATTTGTTGACTTTTTGTCATCGCAGACGAGGAACTCATCGGCAGTGTGTCGGAATGCGAGATGCTCTATCGCAGCAACTTGATCGCCATCGTGGCTGGCGGGTCCATGCCGAAATTCGCGGAAAATACAGGTGAGGGAGAATATATTTTCCAAACTAAGTGTTCTCATTGAGCACTCTCCCTGTGCAGTTGGTTGTGTTAATCCATAGCAGCATCTCAAGGAAACTGCTGAATGATTTGTGTTATATTTTGACTTTTCCGTGTGTTCTCATTGAGCACTCTCCCTGTGCAGTTGGCTGTGTTAATCCATAGCAGCATCTCAGGGAAACTGCTGAATGATTTATGTGTTTTATTTTGACTTTAGTTTGTTCTCATTGAGCACTCTCCCTGTGCAGTTGGCTGTGTTAATCTATAGCAGCATCTCAGGGAAACTGCTGAATGATTTGTCTGTTATATTTTGATTTTTTAGCGTGTTCTCATTGAGCACTCTCCCTGGGCAGTTGGCTGTGTTAATCCATAGGCACGCGTGTTAGGGAAACTGTCGAATGATTTATGTTGTAATTTGAATGACTTTTCAGTGCTAATTTGGGACGACTTGGCGAAGCAGTTTGTGATGGAATTGACGTTCGGTCTTCCTGTGATATCAGTTCGTCTCCGGCGGGACAAGTGAGTGTGACGTTGTTTAATTCTCGCGTATTGTGAGAGTTCCCGAAATTTCTTGTCGGGATGACCGATTACTCTCCTCGTTGCGTTGCAGAATTGTCTGCATCCTACGGAATCAAATCCACATCTTTCGCTTCCCCAATAGCAGCTCGAAGATTGCAACGTGTGAGACGAGGGACAATCCCAGAGGTACGAGCAGTGACAGTTGCGGGGAGGATAAGGAAAACGAGTTCTGGATTTACTGTCAATCAATCAATCGATCAATCAACAAATCAATCGATTGATCAATCAATCAACAAATCAATCGATTGATCAATCAATCAACGAATCAATCGATTGATCAATCAATCAGCGAATCAATAGATCAATCAATCAATGGTTGAAAAACGCTGATTTCATCCAGCTGATCAATCAATCAATCGATCGATGAAAGAGTGGACGGACTTTGAATCAATGTCACCAAGCTCACTTTTTTTTATTCATTCGAGGGACTGGCCTCACTGATGCACAGAAAATTGGAAATTCTAGCGATTCGACCTTTTTTTTATTAAACTTGTGAACAGAGATGGCGTTTACAGTGAGATCTCTGATAGGCTTCGGAATATCGGTTCGACTTTGGTCTGCGGACGAGGCGACGACACGTCTGATGATGTAATAAAATGCTTGTGTTGTTGCTTTTTTGCATTAGGCCTGTGCGAAGTGAACACCACGAGCGACCGGCAGATTATGGTGTATCCTGGCGTCAAGTGCGGAACACTTCAAATCAAAGTACAGTATAAGCAGAAACATTCCTAGCCGGTCCAGTTGTGCCTTACTTCCCTTTTTGCCAACTGAAAAGACTGAACAATTTTCCAATCTCTGTATCCGTCAATTTATGTATCCATACAGCTGAATTCGGATTGACTCTGTTGATTTTGAACGGATAGTCTGTCTGTCTGCCTGCCTGCCTGCCTGCCTGCCTGTCTGCCTGTCTGTCTGCCTGCCTGTCTGCCTGTCTGTTTGTTTGTCTGTTTGTCTGCCTGTTTGACTGTCTGTCTGTCTGCCTGCCTGTTTGACTGTCTGCCTGTTTGACTGTCTGTCTGTCTGTCTGTCTGTCTGTCTGCCTGTCTGCCTGCCTGTCTGTCTGCCTGTCTGTTTGTTTGTCTGTTTGTCTGCCTGTTTGTCTATTTGTCTGCCTGTTTGACTGTCTGTCTGTCTGTTTGACTGTCTGTTTGACTGTCTGTCTGTCTGTCTGTCTGTCTGTCTGTCTGTCTGTCTGTCTGTTTGTCTGTCAGCAAGATTTTTAGTAGTGAAAGGTCTAATTTGCTGACTTCGTTCCGTTATCTGCAGAATCTTTCGTCTTCTGAGATCAGTACTTCCCTCGCGCCTATCAAGGCCCACCAGACGGACCTGGCCTGTCTTGCCATCAGCCAAAACGGGAACATTTGTGCTACTGCCTCAACCAAGGTAAGTGAATGATGAATAAAAAGACGATAAATCTGAAAAATTTACCGCTTACTGTGCTTTTAATGTCTGCTTGACCGACCCATGTTGACATTCCGTCATCTTGCCTTGCAACAGGGAACCCTTATTCGGGTCTTCGATACCTTAAAGAGGACCCTCCTGGTGGAGCTACGGCGCGGCATGGACACCGCTCGACTCTACTCCATCAACTTTAGCCTCGACTCAGAGTACCTGTGTGTCTCCAGCGACAAGGGCACTGTACATATTTTTGCCGTCAAAGACACGGTGCTGAACAAGAGGAGCAAGTACGCTAATCTTACAGAGGTTCCTTTACGAAAGGAAGTCTCGTCACTCAGGGACAGAGACAGACAGGCAGATAGACAGACAGACAGACAGACAGACAGACAGACAGTCAGACAGTCAGACAGTCAGACAGTCAGACAGACAGATAGTCAGTCAGACAGATGGCCACAGATAACAGTCAATGTCTCATCGGGATTTGCTTTCATCTGTGAGGTCTTACCCTTATCTTGTGTTTTTTCTCAGGTTGCCGAAACTCGGCGGTGTCTTCGGACAGTACGCGGAATCTCAGTGGGGCATCGCTAATTTCACCGTCCCCGCGGAGGTGCCGTGCGTGTGTGCCTTCAATTCCCAAAACAACGCGCAGTCTGTGATCGGTAAGAAACGAGACGTGCTGCGGCAGAGCGTTGTCTGTATCGACTCGTATGTCTGTATGCCTGTATGTCTCTATGCCTGTATGTCTGTGTGCCTATATGCCTGTATGTCTGTATCCCTGTATGCCTGTATGTCTGTATCCCTGCATGCCTGTATGCCTGTATGTCTGTATGCTTGTATCGGATCAGTGCTTTCGAGTCCTACAATTTTCCCCCGGGAAGGGCTGCTGTTTAATCATTGGTTTTTTTTGTTTTATTTCCGCTCACAGCTGTCTGTGTGGACGGAAAATTTTACAAGCACTCCTTCTCCGACTCCGGCCACTGCAACCGGGAAGAGTACGACGTCTACATGGACATCAGCAACGACGATGTCTAAGAGGTCTTCCGTACGTCGGGGCGGAACCATTTTTGTGTGTGGCCTAGTCATTGCGTTGCGCGAACGCTTCTTGTTGCATCCTGATTTGTGTTCTTTTTTCTGCACTTGCCGGTTAGAGAATTTTCGTTTTCACACATCCAGTTTCTTTTTAAAACGAACTAAGGATACGTCTAAGGCAAATATTTGTTAAAGAGGGCGCAACACTCACTATCTGCTTACAGCCAAGAACCGACCAAGACTAACAAACGAACCAATAAACAGACAATCAGGCAGGCAGATAGTCAGACAGACAGGCAGGCAAATAGACAGACAGACAGGCATGCAGATAGTCAGTCAGACAAGCAGGCAGATAGACAGAGAGACAGGCATGCAGATAGTCAGACAGACAGGCATGCAGATAGACCGACAGACAGGCAGGCAGATAGACAGACAGACAGACAGATAGTTAGACAGACAGGCAGCCGAGTGGACGGACAGACAAGCAGATAGGCAGGCAGACGGATCTGTTTGCCTGTCTGTTTTCTCTCTGTCACCGTGTCTAACAAATGGACAGACAAGCAGCCAGGAAGGGCGTCGGGTGGATAGGCAAAGAGAAGAAAGGCGAAAAGAGACTTTGATTGAGTAAGACAAAAAACGGGCGTTCCATCCGTCACGCAACGAACCGCGGGTGGTTAAAAGCGTGGTTCATATTTCCGCAAACACGGCCCCGAATTTTGTCAGTCATCCACAATGTGATCTAGGGTCGCTGTTATTATTTATTTTAATGGAAGACACGCCACGGGTCGTTCTGAGAGGCAAAAAAATTACGGGCCTCCGATCAAGATAAACCGAAAGAGACAACAGGAAAGTTCCGCTCACTGGACCCGGCATTTATCCTGACGAAATTCATTACATGTGCCAGCCGCCCTGGGATTCATCAATCATCACTCTATTACAGAAGCCGCTTAGACGACGATCACCATGGCGCGAATCCATCGGCTGCCCCCGCCATGTCCAGTCAGGAAGGAAATTGACTGCTGTATGATTCAAATGTTTTTTTTATTCTGGCGTGTTGTCCTAAATCCAGTTTATGGGTCGACTGGATGCATGCCACCCTCTTTCTTCAGATCCAATTGTTTCAAATCACAAACAAGACACATATACGGGCACAAACACAGTCACAGACACAGACACAGACACAGACACAGACACAGACACAGACACAGACACAG
>LRSR01006705.1:0-17695 GCA_001579985.1 Hypsibius dujardini
TTCTCCCTTCGAACACCTAAACGAAAAAGACTCATTAAATCCTAAATAATGTGCGGTGTTCGTTTTTTATGGGTGTGTCTAAAAGGTTTTCGGATGGGTGGTGCGACGATGGGGATGTGGGGTGAAATTCGGGGATGTTAGTTGGACAATGGGAGTCAACCACAGTGTCGTTGTGTCAGATGTAACTCCTTTAGCCTATCGGTTTGATAGGCAAGTTGTGTCACGGAGTCAAAGGTAAGCAAGTCATACGGAAAAGGCAAGGGTAAGCAACCAGACGGAAGAACAGGTGGCGTAGTTCTCGTGGAAGTTCTCATTGTAGGCGGAAGGCAGATAATGATACTGCTACTGAAGGGTTGGCCGAGACGGTTGGTAGGCGAAGAGACGAAAGCCCAGAGGGTAACACAGGAAGGCTCACGGAGAGACGGTAGGCCTACGAAGAGACGGAAACCCACAGGATGACACATGAGGACTCAGGGAGAGACGGAGGGCTCACGGAGAAACGAGGGCTCACCGTCAAACGGATGACCAACAGGTGACTTGGAAGGGTTCTCAGCGAAATGGAAGGTCCGTAAAGCAACGGAAGGCCGGCTGGTGATACACGAGGACTCATGAACAGTCGGAAGGTGGACGAGAAGACGGAAGGCAACCCGTTACGCGGAAGGATTTACGGAAAGACAAGTGGCAGAAAGAAACGGAAGGTAGAGATGTGACACCAGAAATCTCATGAAATGGCGTTCGGGCAGACGGCACGAAAGACAAGCGAAATCGAGATCAGGTATCCGACAACGAAACCCGTGTCTGGCCTACCGTCGTTCCGTCTCTCTTTCTAGCCTTAAATCGCACCGTGAGCCAGCCCGTCTCACCAGTTGTCTTTCCATTTTCCCGTTTGCCATCCGCCTTTCCGTGAGCCAACGCCACTCACTGTCACCCATCTCCACGTATACGACACAGTCCTCTGTCTTTCGCCTCATATTTCGCATACCCCACCCCCCCCCTTTAGAGTACTACATCCTTCTCAAACTTTTGGCTTACAGCCGTCATATCGAATGGCTGTTGGTGAGGATCCAAACAGCTCATCCAAAACATTCGGGACTTACGCAATAATTCCGAAGACCTGGCTAATTCCCTGGCAAAAATGGTGGCCTGATCGGGCGGCGGCTCCCTTGGGTAGAGTATGAAAAACGTCCCAGTTACAAAAAGGAAGAGGAAGGCAAAGATGAGGGTACGGACTCGAGAACGATACTGCGGCAAGATCGCAAACATCGCCACGCACTGGAAGGTGCAGGAGGAGCCTTTACCAGAAGAGATCAATCGAATAAAGTATGCATAAAAAAACTAGTAAACTGGAAAGAGAGAAAGTGTTTATCTAGCGAGTGAGCAGTTAACGTAAGGCAAGACTGAACAAATTTCCGACACGCAATTGGCCGGCAGCATTCGCAACTAGCAGCTCCGTTGGGGCCCGTGGGCGCCATTTGACTTGCTTGTTCACAAAAGGTTTCATGTAGTGTTGCCCATGTGGAAAGTCATATGAAAAACAGCGAAAGTGATGAATCGCCAGTCTAGCGTGGAGAAGGGTGCTAAAAGGGAGATCTTTGTGGTTTTTTGTTATTATTGACTCGTATTTCTGGTGTGTACAGTATATAAACAGTAACGGAAGGTGATTGGACTCTTGGAAGTCCGTCTGTCCGTCCTTTCATCCTTCCGTCCTTCCGTCCATCCGTCCACCCGTCGTTTTCGTCGCTCTGCCCCTGTCGCAAACTCTCCTTCTAACGGTCTATTCCGATATCAGACCATACTAAGCAATCGAAACGTCACTCATGGTTGAGTGACGGAAGGTTAGACATGTGCGGTTGACGACTGGACGGAAGGATGGATTGTTCTTCTTGCGGAAGCTAGAGGCTTCAAGGCCGATCGCAAGCGTTCTAACTATTTGCTGCCATAACGTGTCCCCGAAAGTCAGTACCCGGTCCAGCCGTCCGTCCAGTCGCCTTAGGCTATCCGTCGACTCTTTCGAATCTTCAGCCGCTGGTCGTGAGGGGCAATGTACATCACGGAGATAATGGAATTTTCGTTCAAATATCTCCAGTTAATAAGCAGTATAAAAAGATTATGAAAGTCCGATATCGCAAGATACTGATCGGTTTGTATGTGAATTAGCTACGTTATCGAGTTATCTTTGGCTTAGCAAGCATCCACTTCACAAGGTTCGCCGCACGGTAAATCCTGCCTGATGGTGTACGTTTTGCCCGTTACCAGGAGACCCGGACCGTCGCACTCCAGGTCGGGATTCATATCCATGAGCCGGCCCACGGAATATATCCCGTACCCAGCGGTAAATTTTTCGCATGTGTCTCCGACATTCGCTTCCGCTTCACACGAGTTCTCCGATGGCCTTTTTCTCAACTTTTCCCGCCGTAAACCTAGCGGAGAAACCGAGAGAATAATCTGGGCGACGGACTGACCTACCAACCGACTAAAAAATGCACTGACAGACCAATAAGCGGACGAATAGATGGACAAACAGGCGGACAGATGGACGGATGGGTAGACCGTTAGACCGATGGACGGATGAACAACCGGAAGGATAGATGGATGGATGGACAAACCAATATACGGACTGACAGATATGCAGACGGGCGGACAGATGGACGGATGGATGGATCTTTAAACGGACCGACTGACGGATAGACGGACGGACAAATGGACGGAAAGACGGATGGACAGACCGACAAACGGACGGATCGATGTACAGACGGAAGAACAGACGGACGGACATATCGTCGAACCAACAGACCGACCCCCTTGGGAGTCCAAGGGGCGGGAATATATGATCGAACGACCCTGGACCCCTCAGCAGGAAAATCTAACACGATTTGATCCATCCCACAGTTTGCCGGCTTAAGCAAATTGCCATACCATCAATCCGCCACTGTGATATGTGGTAAGCCAATGTTGTTTGCGTGGTAGTGGTCGCTTTCCCATCCAATAGTTCCGACGGTTCATCCAATGATTCCGCCTCCTGTCCGTACGATGACGATTTTTCATCAGCGTAAAGAATTAAAATAGCTCCAACCAGCGTCAGGGAAATGAGGGTCACTATTATCTTTATGTAGGATCGTAGACGGGAACACGGATTGCGCGATATCGTATACATGGTACGGAGAAATCGGTGTGCTGTGTTTATGCAGGAACGAATGCATTGTCAAATGCTAGAGGATGCTATGTGAAAGAGCCGGCTGGAAATGGTTTACTGAAAAGAACTTGTGTTATTGTGCAACACAAGTGACTTCGGGCGTGAACGTTACGAAAATGCAATGTACCACAGAGGCCCAGAAGCAGAACAATCTTCAGTGAAATTTGCTGTTGGCGTTAGTCTTTGGCACTTTTGATTTCATTGCGCCGAAACCAATTTACTAAAGCATGTTTAGAATTATTATCATTGTGACAAGAATGGTTTGCTTTCACGCCCTGGCAAAGATTTATCGTCCTCTTATCGTTCTCCCCTGAACCCGATCTGTCTGCCTCTCTGTCTGTCTGTTGTCTGTCTGTCTGTCTGTCTGTCTGTCTGTCTGCCAGCGTGCCAGCGTGCCAGCCTGCCAGCCTGCCTACCTGAGAGCCTGCCTCCATGTCTATGCTTCAATCTCTCTGTCTTTTTGTTTCGCGGTCTATCTAGTAATCTCTCCATCTGTCTGTTTTTCTGCCTGACTCCTAACCGATCATTTCGTGTTAACTTCATTTGACTCCACAAAAAAGTCACACGTCATCGATTGTAAATCATTTATTTACTTTTACCGAATGCATCTTTTGCAACAGAACATTAGAAAGCGCTCAAGGAATCCCAAGCATTCAGCGGATTCGCTACAAAGACAGTTGAGCCTTCAAAATGAGTGTGCAGTTGCCCGCAAGGACCATCCGACCGGCCGGCAGAATATCCAGCAGAAGGTCTCCCGGTCTTTGGCTAACCTGTCGAGCTATAGGAAAAACGTAAATTTTAATAAGACCTATAATCGTTCCTTAAAACCTTCATCGCTCCCAGAAGCCTCACCGTGTTTAGCGGTCCTGCCTAGAAGAGCACTCCAATACGGCGCTAACGTTGTATGCGCCGATCCACAGACATAATCTTCCGGCACACCGATCCACGGTCCAAAGTACCGTGAAATAAAATCATACTCCTTCTCCCCATTTTCCGGACCCTTCTTCGGCGAGCCCTTAACCGTCACGATGATCCCGTTCAGTTTGACCGTCTTAACGGAATTATCATAAACAGCGGAAAAACGGCTGGGCTCGACCGGAAAGTTCGCCAGGTCCACATCGTCCTGCAAGCGAATCAACAGGTTGCGGGTTCCTAAGGCGTAGACCACGTCTACGATCTTTTCCGCTCCAAAGATTGCGTTGCATTCCTCCAGCAGCGGATGCAGGTCGCTGCGAGTCGGTTCGTCCAGTGGAAGACCGAGATTTTGTGGGAAGTCCAGGGCGAAAGCGTCGCCTTTCCGGCTGGCCACAACGATTCCGCTTTTAGTGTTGTATCTAATTTCGTTATTAGTGTTGCCTGGAAACATCAAATAATTCACCATGTTTTAATCCCGGAAACGGATTTTCTGTAAGGTTTTGTTTTTTTAGTTTTATATGGGGCTTTAATTTCATCCATATAATTTAACTAAATTTAGTAGTAATTTAAGGACATTTAATAGTGGCTTAACTATATTTATCATTAATTTACCAGTAACTTAATAATTAGCAACATAACCTATAATTAGAAATAATTCGAATAAGTAAAGATAAATACCGTCATTTTGAGAATAGCTACTAATTATGTGATGAGGTTATATAACAAGTCTCTTTGTGATTACTTAAAAATGTTAATTAGAAATATTAGATTTTTTGGCACATTTCGCAATTGATTTTCGCTACAAGTTTAGAATAAAAATCGAAATAATGACTCAAGTCAACGAATTTCGACTAAAATAAAATTTTGGTTCGTACTAAAAACTAAACCGGAATACAATAGTTTATTTTGATCAGACTAATATACAACTTAATCATCTGATTTTAGTTATGTCTCCCTGACGTTTTGTTGATTATTTTTGTACTCAGAATATATGCATATAAATGAGGAACGTTACCGTAGACTGTGTAGAGCAGTGAAGTGGTAGCCAAAGAAGCATGTCCGCAGAGGGCCATCTCCGTGGTCGGAGTGAACCACCGAAGGCTGAATTCGTCCGCTGTGATTGTAGAAAAACAAGTTGAAAATTTACGAAGCAGCGGCTGTTTTTCACTTTTTCAGCCTATGATTGATTGTTTGACGGTAGTTCTCTAATGGCAAGGAGTTTTACATTTGGTAAAGGCATCCACGGATGGAGTGGACGCGACGATGAATGCCGTTACCGACTGGTTCATCTCCGCAGCGATTTTCTGCTTGACCTCCGCTGGCAAATCCTTCAAAATCCGATCAACGTTTATAACAAACAGATATTGCAGCTCGCTGACTGTCTGTCTGTCTGTCGGTCGGTCTGCCTGCCTGTCTGCCTGCCTGTCTGCCTGCCTGTCGGTCTGTCGGTCTGTCTATCTGTCTGTCTGTCTTTTTGTCTGCCTGTCTGTCTGTCTGCCTGTCTGTCTGCCTGTCTGTCCTTGATTACCGTGTCGGATTGTAGGAAGCAGACTGCTGCGGGGCTGCCTTGAAGGGCCTTCTTTGCGAAAACATCCACGATGTAAATCGGCAGACCTTGGACTGGAGTGGCCATCTTAATTGTTGACTGGGTAAACGATAATCAAAAGGCTTAACGTGAAAAAAAAACAGTTTTAAGTCTGTACAATTAATTTACAAGAAAGCCCGGAAGGACGGCGTTAAATTTAGTGGAAAATTGAACCGCAAAGTGCAAACTCAGAAGGCAATCACATTTTGACCGACATATTTAGTTTGGATACGGAAGAAGTAGGTCTAATTGCGATAACCATGAGTGTTTTACAGGGGAAATCGTCTACCGATTAGATTTATCCCAACCATGTGCGTGTTCAGTCACACCACAGGGTTCTGCTTGTCCATAGTCCAAATTTGCACGCAACTGTTAAAAATTATATTCATTTTTAGCTTATTTTAGCATTTGAAAAAATAGTTACTGCTTTTAGTTTTAGTTACTAAACGTTCAAGTGGCTAGACTAAAACTAATCAGCTACAGTTATTGATCAATTAATCAACCACAATTAGACTCTAAAATTTACAGCATGTACATACAATAGTCACTTAATAACTAAACCGAGACTTCTTAGTAAATGATTAGTTGACTTGATTCACCTATTGCCATCCTTATTGGCTGCAAGTATCTTTTCAATGCGATAAATAGAATTGTGTAAAACTTTTGTTTAAAATAAACCGGAATTCTCATCATTATAACTTCACCACAAGTAAAATGATTTGAATTTAGTAAAAGAGTTGTTTGTGAGATCGGCGACAGTTCACTGAGTGGATCGTTTCCTCTTTGAACACGGCGGCTGCAAATGGATGGCGGACAGATTCCACTGGGACGTCTTCCACTCCCAATTATGGCGCCTAAGTAGATGTGGACACAAGCGGTGTCTGTAAAATGTATAACTGTGGATAAAGGAAGTGTATGGTGAGATTTTTACTTTCGACATTGGTGGACAACGAAGATTCCAGCCGTGACAGTCAGCAATATGGATGGAAGTACTTCTGCCAGGATGAAGTCATCATCTGAAAAACACACCGTTCATGCTTCTTTGCTTTTAGCTGTGTTAGTATGTCTGTGATAGCGTTTTCTCTGGGAATCGATAGGTCTGTTAGAAGTGCTGTTAGAAGAAACCTGATGCTGAGGAAAACTGAAAAGCCGATGACGTTCCGATGGCGAAAAGGCCGACGGTGGTAAATATGCGTGGGCAGGAAGAAATAGAAAGCCTGAGGGAATGATGAAGAGAACTGAAACGCGCAAGTCACGCGGCAGAGTTTCTGGCCATCCGTTCGTTCGCTTTGCGCAGTCCTGCTCTCCGTCAAGCCCTCCGTCCGTCCGTCCGCTACCTTTGTCAGCGCATGTGGTCGATCCATTTGTCTTTCGACCACTTGCTGTGTGTCCTTCCGGTATTTCGGACATCGACCAGACCTTCGTTTACCGTCCGTTTCGTCGTCCGTCTCGTCAAACAGATGATTACCTCTGTGTCCCATTAGGCATAGTTAGTCCACGTGTTTGTCCGTCTCTCCGTTTGTCCAACTATCCCACCATCTGTCTGTCTTTCCGGACATTTCATCAACTCTTCTTTAGCTTCCCTGTCTGTTCAGTTTGCACAATCGGCCAAGTGGCTTGCATCCTCTCTGTTCGCACCTGATCGCACCTGATCCAAAGCCTGGCGGTTGTTGGCGGTGGCCGGTCTAAGAGTGTCAATGGAGATATCCACTGCAAGTCTTCATCGTTATATTATTATTACCTGTGCCACATTGCTGTTGATCGTCAAGCAGGCTACAGCTGCCAAACGTGCCGGACCAAACTGTCGCGTTCCTAATCCAGACATGACCGGACGGGGACTGGTACAGCTCATCCCACCCATTTAAGGCATCGTACCGAAGAATTTCCTAATGTTCAATCAAATTTGAGAATGTGAAATGAGGATAAACAAAATAAAAAATTTGCCTTAAAATCTATTCTGGTTGTTTACTCAACACAAAACGAAGCAAACCATTAGAATCAGTATCTACATGTATGTCCAGTGATAACTTACTTAGGAACATAAACTCATATATAACGATGAAGGATATTTTGTTTACCTCCATGTTTTGTGAATGGGCATCAAAGGCCAGCACCGCGTAGACGCCGTCGCGGTCGCCATTGTCGTTGACCTTGAAGGGTGCTTGCTCCAGCCATGTGAAGGACCGGTTATACATCCTATGCGCAAAACCAATCCCATCCGACAGGTCCTGGCCGTTAGCTAAGCTTTCGTTAATCATCTACACGCAAAATCCCAAAAAATGAAGTTTAAATATTTTGAAATAAATTATGCATAAAATATTCTACGGTATGTAATAATTCTGTATATACAAATATATAAATAACCATTATATCAAAGTTTTATATTGCTCAAGTTTTATATTAACATCAACAAACTAAAGTTAATAATGCATTTACATTACGTGTTATTTTTTACCTGGGCAGCCGAACGAAATGTGACGTACGCGTAGACAGCGTAGATCTTCGTCTATAAAAACATGGAACATGAGGGGACCAGAAAAGGAACCAAAAAGAGCAGGTTACACATGAGGGACTAGAAAAGGAACAGAAAAGGAACAGAAAAGGAACAAAAAAAGCAGGACACATGGTGGAGAATTGCTTATGTACTTCTTCAGCTGATTTGGCATTGGATGCGCTGGTGTCGAAGGTGATGTTTTGCTGCAGCGACCGCTGGTTTACTGCATCGATGAAATCGAGCAAGGGATCGTTCTTTGTCAGACCCGGCATTGTTATGATAAGGAGGGCTTGGTACGCAAGTTTCGCATCCTACCAAAAACCAGACCGGCCTTCCATTTTCGACGTGTGTTGTTAAAATTAAGATTTTGCATTTGAATATTATATTTGAACTAACATTTTGGCCTATTTTAATTACTATTTAAATTAATTTAGACAACACTATTTATATATTTAATTTGTTTTATTTCATCAGCAATTATTCAGTTTTGATCCATTCCATTCGATTCTAATTTAATTTAGTTCACCACAAATCATTGAAGATTAAGTTAAACAAAATTAAATATTGAAGTACACACTATGTATAAAAATATACTTATAAATAAAATTCTTTCTATAATTGTTCCTTTTTAAACAAAGCCGTATCATTTAATCAGGAATATTCGCACTTTGTCTAATGTTATCTCAAATTAATTTACAGACCTGGTCAAGGGAGTCGTTGCGGTACCAGTGAGGCAGCCCCAGAATGGGATTGCTGGAGTTATACCACAGAGAAGTTATAAAAACCTGTTCACCAAAAAAAGCAAAAAACATTTGTCTTACAATTACGTCGATTTTCAATCTTTCCATCCCCGATTGTGACTTACAAACTTGTCTGTCGTCATGCCCATCCGATAAGCCGCAACCTAAACGGTACACGAATAAAACCGAACAAACAGAATATTCCGATCCCATGTGCACTGAATAATTTAATCGAAATCTCCTTTCATTCGCCCTGATTTACAACTGTTTATTTTGGCTTACCAGAGTCAGTCGCACCACATCCATATGCGCAAGAATGACGATGACTGTTGGCGAAATTAATTTAACCATCGTATTACTCAATGCAAATTTGATAATCGTGTGTGAAACGATCCGAGCCAATTGCGCCCACAAATCGATTTACCTCGACCGCGAGTTCTCGCTCGAACCAAGGCAGCGACCCGACGATCGGCCTGCTGAAGGTCTTCGGTAAACTCGTAGACGCTGTAGTAGTCCATTTGACGCCACAAAACGGCGGGAAAATTATGACAGGCTGCTTGGTCCGTGGTCTTATCCTCATCACAAACAAAGACTATCTGTCGCCAATTATACCACCGCAGGAGCTCCAAAAAGGCTGCAGCGTACTCCTCGGTCTTGGAGGGAAGGATGCAGACAAGGGATGGGTATCGCTGCTTATCCCGAAGCTCGCTGCCGCTTCCGGCACTTGAGATAATGGGGACATTCCATTCTAAAGGTGGAATAGGCTCACAATCTCAGTTTTAAGACACAGGTAAGTAAATAGGTAGGGAGGTAGACAGACAGACAGACAAACATACTGGCATAGAAACAAACAAACAGACAGACAGACAGACAGACAGAAAACAGACAAACAAAACAAACAGACAAACAGACAAACAGAAAAACAGACAGACTACTTGACATTTGTGGGAAACGAACCGCGTGCCATATCGGCGGCATAATTGATCGCTGAACTGCAGCCTAACGTAGAAAAAGCGGAATTCATTTACGTAGGATTTTTGGCAAGTTTTGCGTTTCCGCTGTAGCTTCACAGCAAAGGATAATGCTAATTTTACCTGTGGGTAATATCAGGAGATACGACTTGGTTGATCTCTCCGTATAGTAAAACTTTCCCAAATATTGCGATATAGCGGCGGTGAAACTTTCGCAATAGTCTCCTCCTTTTCTCCTGCCGTGTATTGTCTGGTGAAAGTGCAGAAAAGGTGCATATACGTCGTTAGAGTCCTTCGCCGCGACTTGGAGCGCAGGAATGATATTTTCTGCTCCATATGCTACTAGACTCAGGATGGAAATGTTGACTGAAGATTGACACGAACGTGCTATGAACCCATAAATACAAAGAGACATCAGCCAATGCATGCTACGTCGTCGAACTGATATAGCAAGGCCGAATCTCCTGAAAATCCAGCCCAGCATCTTTGCATTTGTTTTTCTGCGCTCTCGGTACGATTCGGAAACGGATTTCACGTCTGAACGTCTCGTTGTTGGCTAGGAGTGTTACCATTTGTTTGGAAAAGCTATTCTACAGCATTATCCGCCGTACTAATTTGAAGAACATACATTACACACCAGTCCACTGAAGTCTGTGCGCAGATACCTGCTAAGCAAATATGTCCCGAAGAATCAGGCAGCCTGAGTGCCATCTTTTCCGTTCATCCGTCCGACTGTCTTTCGGTATGGCTGTCAGTGTGCTTACAGTGTATATGCATTTGTCTGCCCGCCTGTCTGTCTGTCTGTCTGTCTCCCTGTCTCCCTGCCTGCCTGCCTGCCTGCCTGCCCGCCTGCCCGCCTGTCTGTCTGCCTACCCGCCTGCCTGCCCGCTTGTCTGTCTGCCTACCCGCCTGCCTGCCCGCCTGTCTGTCTCTCTGTCTCTCTGTCTTTTTGCCTCTCTGTCTCTCTGTTTCTCTGTCTCTCTGTCTCTCAGCCTTTCTGCCGTCTGCCCATTTCTATTTTGTCTCTGCTATGGCTGCATGCTTTTGTGTTACAATTAACAAGTTGCCGCCCCAGGTTTAATTTTTCATGGGCATAGTTGAATGCCTAAGCAGATACCAATAGATGAGCGCATAGCACCCGTCGTCAAGTTAATAGAATAGAACTGATGTAACAAGTTTGTACAATATTGTCTAATGAGCCTTGCATACAACTTTGTCGCGAGGGGTATCGGAACCACCACACGAGTCGTCGTCACATGCACCATTGTTTTTGCAATGGTCGTCACACTGCTTCTGAAGAACTGGATCACCCTTTTCCACGCATTTGTACAGTGCGTTTGCGATCAGGGGGACGTTGCACTTCCCAGTTCGCTCGTGTTCTAGGGTCTTGCCGCAGTAAACGAAGCTTTCGGTACAGCATCCAGCATCGATAGCTGTTCAAAACCAGGAATCATCGGTTAACACAATGGGGACAAAGATGTAAATTAAATGGTCGGAGAGCACCGCATACACTGAGGCAGTATAGAGAAAGACAGACAGGCGGACAGGTAGACATACATATAGTGCACAGACAGACAGACAAACAGATAGACAGACAGATTGACAGAAAGAAAGGCAGGCAGAAAGGCAGACAGACAGACAGACAGACAGACAGACAGACAGACAGACAGACAGACAGCGAGCTCTTTTTACCTGAGATGCAGCAGACTGCAGCAGTGAGAAACAGCAGGAGGGCTTGCATGGTTGCAGGTGTAATGACGGTAGTTTATCCTAAAGAGGATCGAAAAACCTTTGCAAAATTAAGTTCCTAAAACCGCTGATTTTAAACTGTCATAACCGCGTAAGAATGTTGCAAAACTTCTATTTAGTTGTATGCTTGTGATGGTGTATCCTTGCCGCTGCCGGCATCAATACAGTTACGATAATTACAACAAACAAATTAAGTTAAATTTGGCAAGCTACTCAGCAAATTTTCCGGGACTCTTTAGTTTCCACACCCATTTGTACCTATGAAGCAAACATTAAAACAAAAATGTATTATGTGAAATAAAAATGTGCCCCGCGGTCTCGCGGTTAGCTGTCGTTGATTTGATTCGTGCAGATAAATTTGTGTCTTTCTGGCGACCCATGGCCGGATTTAGTATTCTTGTTACATAACTCGTGAGTCCAGGGTAGAGAGGGTCATCCGATTCTCACTAACCGCCGTAGGTTCGTGACTCTTGCTCATTTTTCATCGCAAAAAGCGACTATATTATGCCTGCAAAACTTGCGGAGTGTCTGTCTGTTTATATGTCTACTGTCACGAAGAGACAGACAAAATATCAGGATATCCAGTACATAACTATTGTGCTAGATGGAAAATGGAAGTCGTGGCAAACAAAAATCTTATTGGGTGAATTTATGGATTGACGAGCTTTATTTTATGGCCGTAGTAGAGAAGATGAGATGAGACCCATCGCGACTCAGCAAAGGTGAGGAGAGAGCGATTCTGAGAGGTAGCGCCATACGTTCAAAAGAGTATACTCATACCAAGAAACGGACATCTGTGGGGACATATAAGCATCATTTTTCACGGATGACAAGGTATGTTTCAGAAATATTGTGACTGATACATGAAATATCAATTGATCCACGTACTAGACGAACTACTTCTATGCGCGATCATCAGGGCGTAGATCTCTTTCAGTATCTGTGTCTATGTCTGTCTGTCAGCTTCTGTGTACGTGTCTCGGTCAGAATATATGTCTCCGCATGTTTCTATGTCTGTGTCTTTGTCTGTGTCTATGTTTGTGTCTGTGTCTGTGTCTGTGTCTGTGTCTGTGTCTGTGTCTGTGTCTGTGTTTCTGTCTGAGCCTGTGCGTATACGCTCGGACGTGAATATCTACAGTAGATTGGGCACGAGGTAGAAATCTAAAAATCTGCTAACTCGATTTTTGCGAAGACTGCTCTGTTTACCATTCGACTTGCCCAAAAAATGAATACTTTCAGTAAAACTGACTTCAAACCATCACAATCGAAAGAAGCGATCACAGGTTGGACTTAATCACAACAGGGGTGAACCCTGGATTTTCACACTTCGCTGCAGTCTGCAGCGATTCGAGGATCAATGGAGGACTACGAGCTCAACCAAACAGCAAACGTAAGAGCAGTTAAAAGTATCCCGATACCTGAAATCAAAATACGAGTATGTCATGTACAACTGCTCGTAAATATATTCCGTCTTCCTCCAGAAAATGCCTTACTATTTCGAGCAGATATTGGTGCGGCACAGGTTGCCTGAGTGCGATCAACCCCTTTGGCGGGATTGAGACCAACAATGTCGACATAGAAGGACGGACAATTGATTCGGTCGCCCATGTCACAGATTAGGTCGTTGTTCACGTATCCCTTCAGGGAGGGGCATAGTGAGTCTGTCGTTTGATTGAACTCTGTAGACGAAAGGGCAAAAGAAAAGTAAGCGAAAAGGACGATTAGTATGGTCAAACACACAAACATGTATATGAACGGATAAGACACTGGCACAAACACAGACACAGACACAGACACAGACACAGACACAGTCAGAGGTAGAAGATACAGACACTGCACGGTCACAGACACAGACACAGACACAGTCAGAGGTAGAAGATACAGACACTGCACGGTCACAGAAACATCCACAGATACAGACACAGTCGATTAGAGGCACAGACACAGACACAGACAGTTTAGTACCGTTAAGAACATTGAAGTCAAATGTGACCGGATCCGTTGTCGAGGGATATTGACCGCTCACGTGAAAATTAACAGTCAACGTCGGTCGCTCCGAATATACCGTCACAAGCTGGGCCATGGAACGGGGTGTTGTGTCGCTCACGTTTAGCGGCCCTCCCGGAAGGTACTTCACCATCATCGTACTCCCATTACTGTATGTCTCATTCACCGTGATCCGATCGCCTGAATTCAGATCCAGCGACCTAGAAAGCCAGCCAATTAGAAATACAGCCAGACATACAGAACAGACAGACATCAAAACATCCATGCGGGAACGAAATGTCTGAACGTTTTAAATCACGTCTATTATTTAACCTTATCCCACCTGACGTTGAAATAGATAGCGAAGCTTCTCGCATTGGTGTCACATGTGTAATGCGTCCCATCCACAGTGAAGGTGACTGCGCAGGCGGCTTTAGGGTAGGCGTGGAACTTCCAGGTACCACCGCGATCAGTCCCGCTCGAGCCTTTCCGACAGGGCAGGCTGATGGTGTTCCCGCAAAGACCATCCAAATAAGCTGGCACAAAAACAATATACAGTAGCAAATCAGTTTAACTGCGACATTTTCAGACTCACTGATCGGGTAATCGAATGCCTGGAATTTCTCTACACATAACGATACGAGTAGGAAAACCGAAAGCGAGAGTCCACTCAGTCCACCAAACATAGCTTTGGTTGTGTTGGAATGTTTGGATGTTCTACAATCTAAAAATGCACGGATTTTAGGTCTGAAATATTCTCCGCTGAGTGGATAAATAAGTTATGCTGCATGGCAAAGTCATCTGCAGTTGTTGGACTCTTATCAACGTGCGGGTGTTAATCAGCGAATTTGTGATAGGCATAGACTGAAAAGCGATTGCACGGTTTAAGGCATACATATATCTATATATACCTTAAACCGCGCAATCGCATATATATATATATATATATACATTACTGGACAGACAGACAGACAGCGCAGTCGCATTTTACACACACATATATATAATGTACGTATGTATAAGTATATATGTAAACTCTGTCTGTCTGTCCAGCTGTCTGTCTACCTGTCTGCCTGTATGTCTGTCTCTTGACTGACTGATTGACCAACTGGCTGTCTGTCTGTCTGTCTGTTTCCTATTTGTCTGTCTTTCTCCGGACTGGCCGACTGTCTGCATGGCTGGCAGCAGACTGGGTCGCATACATTCGCCATATGCCTGCGATATCACACCGCTGTGTATTCATTTGATGAGAAAACAAGGTACAACCCGCAGCACCGGAGAGAAAACCTATTCGTCAAGCTGCGCCACCGACAATCTACACCACTGCGCACACACACAAAGAGGAAAAAATACCGAAATAAATTTTCTAAAGCTCAAAAAGTCGCGTTTGTGTGTGTGATCCTGTGTCTAGTCATTAGACCAACACAGACACCAAGTGCTGTGCTACACTACTCATCAGAACGTGCAGACAAAATGCCCAACAACCCACCAAGTCATCGCCATAATAGAAAGTAATGAATTGAAGAATGCAATAGAATTTCAAAGTGTCAAAAAGAAAAGGTCCCGAGGAGAGAAGAGAGACAGCGAATAAGCGATGCGATAAAGCGATGAATAGAAGGGTGTGAAAAAAAGCAAAAAACACATCTATCATCTTTTCCACCAGTATGCAAAATCACGGGTCCTCCTTCTCTGACTCCCATCATTCTCCGAAAAAACACGTGCGACGACTCCACTTCCGCGTGCAGACAAACCACAACAAAATGCCAACAAACAAGTGCAGTCATCCAGACATGTCTAGACCGAGATATCCAGGCATAATGTCTGAGCCCATCCAAACACATCCAGACTGAACGATCCAGACATCCAAGCAGAAACCTGAACCCATCCAGACAACTCCATCTAGACATTCAGACAACATGTCTGAATATCAAGACACCGAAAAAAGCCATCCATTAAGTCACTCCGTCGTCCAGTAAGAGATCGCCGACCATTCAAACACCACCACATTATCAACAACCCTCAATGGCCTCCTGCTTCACAGACATCACCAGCGCCATCGGCTGCAGCTGCTCTGTCATATCCGGCACTGTCGCCGGCTTCACCAACGGACTCGTCACCTCCGGCACTGCCTCCCCCACCACCACTACTCCCGTGGACCCCCCAGCGGGCGTCCCCACACCCCCAGGGGGCAATCCTGACAGTGCGCCGGCAGGTGACGCCACCGTCGTAGTGGTGATCAACAGCGTCAGAGGCGCTGCCGCGGGAGGCGCCGGCGAGATCCTCGGCTGCTTCGGCACCGGATACGGCGACGCAATCGCCACCGTCTTTGGGGAGGGCTTCGGGGACGCTTGACTGGGCGAGGGGACTGCCGCGTCGACGGCGGACGTCTTGGAGGAGGGTTCCTTCGGTTCCTTCTCTTTGCCTTCCTTGACGCGGCGCGTCGGCGGCGCGGGGAACTCGTCGTCCGTCGCGAGGCACTTGAGCGATTCCACGTCGCCGAGGGCGTTGCTGGGCGGGATCCCGATGATGCCGGTCATGGAGCCGCGGGTGGTGACGCATTTGCGCATATGCTTCTCCAGGGTGCTGGGGATGGAGAAGGGCGTGTTGCAGAAGCGACAGCGATAAATGTCCTTGCCAGCGCGGCCATGGGTCTTCATGTGGCGGGTGAGCTTGCTGGACTGAGCGCAGGCGTAGTCGCAGAAGTTGCACTTGTACGGCTTCTCGCCTGCAAGACAAGGAAAGACGAGGAATTGAGATAAACCCAAAAAGGACATGCAGGGAAGCTCGCAGAGAGGCAGACAATCCGAAAGAGGACCGAAAAACAAGGCAAGACGAAGAGAGCCTGCAGTGCCAACGGAAAGACTAGCCCGATTGTCAACACGTAGACAAACAGACAGACACACCGACGAAGGACAAAAGTAGACAGATAGTCAAGCCTGTAGAGATAGGGAGAGAGTCAAAGAGAACCCGAAGAGGAGAAAATGATGGACACAGACAGACAAGACAAAACCGAAGTCAAGCCCAAAACAGCGATACTTAATCCAGGCAGACATACAGATCGGCAGGCGAGATGAAGGTGGGCAAATGGAGACAGACAGACAAACAGGCAGGCAGGCGGACAGACAAGGCCGATGGTCAAATCTACAGACAGACAGAAGGACAAGACAGCTAGAAAAGGCAACCAGTTTAGTCCCCAGACACGTCAAGCAAGACGGCAGATGGCATTCAAGCCCTACACAATGCACACAGGACTGGCAGATAAACAGACAAGCGGAGGAAAGAGCCGTTTGGACAAACAAACAAACAGACAAACAGGCAGATAGACACCTCCAAAAGTCTTACCAGTATGACTTCTTCGATGGACCGTCAAGTTGCTACAGTTCTTGAAAGTCTTCCCGCAGAACTCGCAGACATCCCTTCGCGGCCGGTTGGGATTGTTCGGGTCGTCATTGATGCTCCCATCGGCGTTCAAGCTGCTGCCATCGGCGTTCCCCCCATTCGGCGACTGTCCCCGTGACTCCTCCCCATCCTCATCCTCCTCGTCCATCGAGTCGTCCTCGTCCTCACCCTCTCGCTCCGCGGCGTCGCCCATCTTGTCGGGAGACATGACTCCGCCGGAGGAGGAAGACCTCCCGCCGCCTCCGCCGTTCTTCTTCCCACCACCCTGCTGTCCGCCGGACATAAAGGTCCACGGTGGAATGTAGGCGCTGAATCCGCCGCCGGCGAGGCTAGCCATGGACGGGTAGGCAGCGGTGTAGAGCCGCGCCTGGGCGGCCAGATCGAGAGCGGTGGCGTTGTTGTTGTTGCGTTTACCTACAATTTAAAATACCAAAATACAAATTACGAACATAGAGTGAAATATTTATTTTAAATGAATGATTATTTCTTATTTTATATATTTCCTATTCATATTTTTGTTTAATATAGAAATAAAAAATTTACCTGGAGAGGTCTTCCGGTGGCCGTTGCTTCCTTTCAAGTACTTGGCATCCGACGGCATGATCGGCAGGCCCTGTTCGCCGAACGTTTCGTCCGTCGGCTCCGGTGTGTCCTCGCGGATGT
>LRSR01006707.1:0-44079 GCA_001579985.1 Hypsibius dujardini
AAGCGTCCCGCAAAGAAAAGGGAAGGAACCGGGTTGGATCAGCAGCGGCACTCACGCAGGTGAGCTGTTCAGTTTGTCTTCCACGGTAACAATAGCTTCATTTAACTTCTGCACCCTGTCAAACCAAAAAGCCGACAATGAAGACTGGGGCATCACCACAGCTATCGGGGAGGACGACTAGGACATATCAGCACCGCTGGGGAAAGCACCACATTCATTTCTTTCAAAACTGGTGGACGTTTTAACTTCAAGTCATTCATTTGTCTAAATAAGTCAAAGAAGGTAAATCCATGGAAGTCCCTAGTATCAATTTCACTCTCCCGTCTAAATATTTAATAATTTAGTTGTACACAAAATGGCACGGCCCAAAGCCTCGCTTGTCTATCTATCTATCTATCTGTCTGTCTGTCTGTCTGTCTGTCTGTCTGTCTGTCTGTCTGTCTGTCTGTCTGTCTGTCTGTCTGTCTGTCTGTTCATTTGTCTGTTAAACAATCTGTCTTGCTCGCTAACTCCGCAAAACGTCTCGTCCGCATGAGCCGCGCGACAGGACAGCAAGCAACTTTTCGACTGAATTGAGATCAAACAAAATAAACTAATAAGCTCAAGGGAACTCTTTCCAAGATTGGTACTAACGCGCTAGATTCCCGGACAGTTTTGATGCCCTCGGCCAAATCCGACTGCACTTCCGACCAAACGGTGACTCCGAGTTTCCGCTTCAGCTCCTGGGCATGACGGAGTTTGGATCCCAAAACTCTGTATGTCGTCATAACAAAACAGCCAGTCAGAAGAACCAACCACATAAGCGCAATAATGGGAGCGGCATCTGTCAATAACGCCTACCTTCGTAGAGTATCGATTTCCTCCTCGGTCTAGATGATAAATGACAGATGGCACACTACATTAGACACTACATACATCCGATGAGATTAGGCTTGTCGGGCGAATTAACCCATTAGAGCCGCAGACAGCGACAGAGTAAAACGGGCAAAGTGAACCAACATCCGGCTAAAACATCCGAGCGCTTCCCGGGGCGAAAAACACTACCGCAACGCTGCATCATGCGTCATACCTTGGTCAGCTCCTGCTTCCATTCCTCCTGCAGACGGGCACGCTCCTCCGGCGTGAGTTCGTTAACTTCCCGATTGTCGTGGGCGCCATCCTCCACGGGATCGTAAAAGGTGTCTGTGTGAAAAAAATGAGCCACACACAAAATCAATCAAAAATGAGGCAGGAAAGCGCAGCAACGGATGGGAACGCGTGCGGAATGATCCCATCCAAACCAACGAAAACATTCAACAATCTCCCTCCACATTATAAGCCCCGAATAATAATGAAAAAATGGGGAAATGCTGCACTTTTACACATTTTAGCGAGCTAAACGAACTCACCCTGATCGGTGGGAAGCTGACCTTGATTATTGTTCATGTCTGCGGCTTTTCCAGAATGAAAAAATTCCTCCTGATTATCTCGAGTTCCGAAGAGATTTCAGCAACAACAATTAGTGAAAGGGAATGTCTTCTGAAACGACAAAAAATCGGGCAAGGTCGGTTAGTCAACAGGTGACACACATTTGCGAAAGAAAAGCAATGAATATTCAAAAAGCAGATTTCATGCCGCTGGCATTATGTTCTGGAACGGGCCAGGTAAACAACCTGTCTCGTTTCAGGCTGTTTCACACGTCCTCACCGAGTATTGTGGCTCAGCAATCAGATGACGAACGCAGGTGAAAGGAGAACTCCCCAAAATAAAAGAAAGGTACAGTAGAAGGTGTTCGCCTCCAGGCAAACAATTTTTGAGGCGCTACCGTAAAATTCCACGGCGCAGTTTTTCGAAAGGAAAACTGGTCATAAAGAAAAGCTCTCTGCCATGCGCCAGCTGGTACACAGTGCAGCAGTGGCTGGTCCTTTGAAAAAGTCGACGCGTGTTTATATTTTGTGACGGTGAGTCGAGTCAGGGCCGATGGTCTGTGTGAGTGGGTGAGTCAGCATGACTCTCCTTACCCACTGACACCGCCAGGGGACGCCACTGAAGCAAATTCTTTCGGTCAGTGAGAGAGCAAAAACATTTGCTGGAAACGACAAAATCTGCAACACTACGAGTACCCATACAGCATTCATCACGACCGCACCGCAAGCATAGAGTCCACATAGAGTCCATATCAACATGCACCCTGGTAGCTAACACAGTGGTCTCGGAATTCGGACTGATGGCAATTTGCCATACCGCAGAACCAATGGAGACTCCTGCTCCACAATGATGGGAGGCTCTGCCGGTGAACAACAGAGTTCCACAAAGGCCTTAGCGTTTGATAGAAGGTCACTTCAACAGCCTATCGGTAAACTGTCTTCGAAATTACGATTATGCCACCACGGATGAACAGGGCAAAGATCTGCATGTACAGTAGCCGTCCTCGTATTAATATATAATAATGCACCTGCTAATCTGATACCGTGTATCAGATAATCTTGAACAACAGGACCTTGACACTTGAGTATCTAATAATCGAGATTGCAGACATCCTTCGAAACTTGCATAAAGCTCACCTCGAACATTGTCAAATCTATTTGTCGTAGAGTTCTGCCTCCCTCCGTAACCTTCTTCCTTATTATTGTTCCTCAGTTCAAAAAATGCAGACTGCTTTGCTCTTCCTCGCTGTGGTAAGGGATCTGCTCTTTGTGGAACAGGAACAACTTCATTTACTTCTTAAGACTACGGATTCATCGTGTTTTTAATGATTTCAGGCAGTGCTTGGCGCATCTGCTCAGCTGGTCGCATTTCCTCCCCAACGCCCAACTCCGTTGACTGGCGGAAATTGTCGCTCACATTTGGCCAGCGTAGAGCAGCAAGGTCTCCTCGGAGCGTGGCGTCCGAGGTGCGAAGCTGATGGCACCTACTCCTCCCGTCAGGTCCATGCATCCACTGGAATGGCCTTCTGTGTCGATCCTGCCGGAGTGACTATTCTGGCCCCGGCGCACAATATCCGTGCATGTGAATGCCCCCGTCAGCGTGCTCGGTTACTCCACACCACTTCCCAAATCGGTAAGTAAGAAACTGTTTCGTGGTCGCTCATAAAACGAAGTGATAGCTACGGTATATCAAATTTCTACGGTACAACTTTGGTAAAAAAGATCGGGACGCTCGATTTGTCAAGGGACAATTTGTTACCACAAGGCTGCAGGCTGCTTTGATTTGAGGCAGAAATAGTTGGCCACAAGACCACATGTGCAATCTGTTTCGCGCAAATGCGCAGTGTAATCTTGTGGCCAACTATTTCTGCCTCAAATCAAAGCACTTTTTTGTATAGCATGCAGCTTTGTGGTAACAAATTTCCTTTTGACAAATCGAGCGTCCCGATTTTTCTGGCCAGAGATGTGTATATAGAACACACACATAAGGCCACAATTTTGGGTAGCAGAGTTCGAGCCATCTGGGTGATCTGAGTTTGAGCCACTCTTGGCTAGAGCTTGCCACTGCTTTCTCCGGAATCTTTAATTTAATGCCCGACCCAGCGGAAAAATAGATTGAGCAAGCTGCTCTAAATTCCGCCAAAATAAACAAGTTCAATCAATCGATCAATCAAGTAAATACTGCAAGGTCAGCTGAGGTCAAGAGCAAATGCGCGCAGTGACTTAATGGGGCTCGAACTCGGACTACTCTTTTTGGCTTAAAGTCTGCCACACAAAATGATAGCCACGTGTGTATATAGATGTTCTATCTTGCATGCGCTAATGAGAGCAATTGTTACAGCGCTCGGTCAGTTCTTGCCTCGTTGCGAGACGGACGGAACCTTCTCGGCTCTGCAGATTCACGCCAGCACCGGATACGCCAAGTGCTTCACCGAGGATGGTCAGGAGATTATGAGCGGACGCGGTATTCGTGCCTGCAAATGCCCTCGGGAACGGTTCGCGGCCCTCAATCAGAGCCAGGGGATGGTCGGCAGAATGGTGCCTCAATGCGATGCCACAACAGGAGCCTACAACAAGCGCCAGTCACATCCCAGCACCGGGTAATTATTATACAATACAGCAAACTGTGTTAGAAGAGTAGAAAGTTCTTGCAGACGTTATACCGCACGGTATAGAAACTGTACTGACTTCTCTACACTATGCCAATACGGCGATACAGTTGGTACAAAAATCGGGATTCTTTACACACCAAATCAAGTCAATCAACTCACTTCGTTTAAACGTTGTTAAATGCAATTTTACAGTGTTAAAATTTATCTTCAGGAGTGGTTAAATGCCTTTCCTCTTTTTCAGGTGAAATTCGTTCTTTCTTTGCTTCCATTAATTAAAAATTAAATTTACCATGTCTTCCGCTCATGAAAGCGTTGTTGTGTTTTGGTTTTTCATACTGTACCCCTTAATATTAGATGTTGTTGTGGTGACCGCTGACCGTTGACCGTTGATCACGGTCTATGCGGACAAAACGTGAGATAGTCTCATAACCACCATATTCATTCTTTAACATTTTACTCTCGTTCTGCAGGTACAGCTGGTGCGTCGACGAGGAAGGCCAACAGGTGGGAGACGCTGTTCCTCCAGCCAGCCACGCCACATTGGTCTGCAACTGAGGCTGCAACTATCTTATCACACCATACGTCGCGAATTGACGAATGTCTTTAACACTATGCTCATATAGTCATTTCACATTTTTTCTCGAATCGCGCCTCATTAAGACTCACTTTTTATATTCTGACCTTGTACTGCAGCGTTACCGGTAAGCAGTACTGGAGAGTCTCGACCACTTGGTGCCAGTTTTGAATGAACCCCGTATATTATGACTGCAGGGTAGCACAGTATGTGGAGGCATAATATACGGATGGGTCTAAAAATTGGCACCAAATGATCCAGACTCATCAGTGTACGGGTAATACGCGTGTCGCGTGGGTCGAAATATTAAACTGCATAACAAAGGCCAGGCAGTTCGAGCAAGAAGCGTACACAGTCGCATAGGCAGCAACAAGATCCACAAAATCAACCCTTCTCTGGAATGATAAAAAGTCATTGCAACGGCTTACCAGTGGTGAACCGTCTCGTATAACGATTGGCTAGGCGACTTAAAATATCTTCACAACACAGAGGCAAATAGACAAAATATATTCGGTGGCATTGATAACAAAGACAAAATCGATAACGTGATACACGACGACCACGTCATGTATGAAATGCATTGATTGAATGATTGCATTTATTGCATTGAGTGATGGATTGCATTTATTGATTGATTGCTTTTATTGCATTGATTGATTGCATTTATCGATTGATTGATTAATTGATTGATTTGGTGTTGTTTCAATCCAGGTTCACAGGAATTATTTCACTGAAGCGGTCACTGCTGTTTCTTATTTAAAATACCGTCTGTTTTTGCCCTCCTCACCGTGCTAAGTTATAAGGTTATCCTAATATATGGGATGGAATGGTAGTGAACAGTTGAATCCCATTTTAACATTTTTAATACCTTTATCTCTCTCCCGAACATGTATGACCTATAACCTCTGGCATTCCCGAACCTCGTTTATCATTTTAATGACGCAAAACATGTTAATTCAATATTTTCAGGCAGTTTTGGACGTATCCGCTCGGCCGATCGTTTTTCCTCCCCAACACCCAACTCCGTCAACGGGCGGAAATTGTCGCTCACACTTAGCCAGCGTAGAGCAGCAAGGTCTACTCGGAGCGTGGCGTCCGAGGTGCGAACCTACTCCCGCTAGGTCCATGTGCTGGGTGACACCCAACAGGTACCCAACACTTACTAATAGAATAGTCTATCTACCTAGTTAACCCATTCCTATCTACCCTCACATTCTATAATGTATTTACTCAGCTATTATCACATACATAGATCCGCCATGTCAGCAGGAACTAGTACGTTAGATCAGGAACTGTTCTTTATCCCTGACTATATAAGCGTATGTTCTACAGTAAGTTCTGACGGTTCCTTCCCTTCACCTCTAATCTCCTTTACCAGTGAAGTCTTACTACAATTCTTCTCCTATTATTCAGTCTAATAGCTTATATGTTCAGGTTCTTCCGTCCTAGTATGGACGGAGGCCTAAGACATGCATCCACTGGAATGGCCTTCTGTGTCGATCCTGCCGGAGTGACTATTCTGGCCCCTGCGCGTAATATTCGTGCATGCGAATGCCCTCGTCAGCGTGCTCGGGCGCTCAATATAGGTAATTCAGTATTGAAGTCATTAGTCATTCGATTTGTAGACGATTTGTAGTCATCTGTAGACCCTAGTGGAATCCCGAATTTTGGCTATTAAATATGCACTTTTAGTCATTCGATTAACATTGGCCGTCCAATACGCGTACTAATTGCCCAAACGCTGTCTCTATAGTCCTCACTCAGTTCTTGCCTCATTGCGAGACGGACGGAACCTTCTCAATCCTACAGATTTAACCCGCCACCGGACACGCCAGGTGCTTCACTGAGGATGGTCAAGAGATTATGAGCGGAAGCGGGATCGGTTCTGCAAGTGTCCCCGGGAACGGTTTACTACCTGAATCACACCACTCATAGATTGGTCGGAGCGATTGTTCCGCAGTACGACATGGAAACGGGAGCTTACAAAAACCGCCAGTCCAACCCGAGCACCGGGTAACTATAAAAGGGAGCAAGTTGTTGGTCGACTGTGGTGGATTGTCTTAAGACATCATGGTTGGCATGTGGATCGCGACCTTCACTACTCTTTCGACCGATTCCTTGGTTGGCATGTTGGCAAGTCCGCAAATTTTAATAAGTGGAGGCTATCTTGGCGTTAGTTATACAGTAATTAGTTACTTGCATTGCCTATTTTGCGAATTACTTGTAAGGCGTGGTCCGACATTTGAAGCCCCTACCACAAGTACGTATACGTACTTTTGCTACGTACGTATACCTACTTATGCTACGTACAAACGTGTAGCATGAAGGAGTTGCCCGTGCACTTTTGAAACCGGACGGTGGCGGCGTGAGTGACGGAATGGTCATCCAACTCACTTGGGAGCAGTCTTTTATTAGCGCGAGCTGGAATAATCATTGCTGGATCATCATTGGGGCAGACTTGTCGTTTTACGCTAAAATTTTCCGCATGTACAATGAAAAATGGTATGTTCTGTTGTTGAAGTTATGCAAAAGTGGCCAGGTCACACCTGCCAAACATTCGATACTGTCAAACTTTCACTGGACTTCTTGTTTTATAGCAGAAAGAGGGTTACTAGTATGATACCACAGTGAATAGTTAGTATCGGTATAATATTGTGTAGCACAGTAGTGCGAGTACCCAAGTTTATAGTAGTGTCTCATACAGTTCACACTGTACGCGTACTTTCAAGACTGCACTGAATTAAAGACTGCATTAAACTGTGGTGGGCCGCATGGGTCAACAATATAAGCGTAAACAATCGACATTATTGAGTGTAAGTCATACTCACTCTTTTTCTCACTTCCTGTCTGGCACTTTTTTTGGTACTCTATTGTCTACTTTAGAGAGGCATTTTAAAATGGAGGAATCTAAGGCATCGTCCGCGCTGGTGGTCTCTTGTTGCCCGTCAAGAACCGGAACTAGCATAGTGCAAGGTATGATGTGTAAAATAGCGAATCTTGAGCTCGATTATCCGTAGCACTTCTCATTTTCAAAGTGAAAAATAGCGAATCTTGAGCTCGATTATCCATAGCACTTCTCATTTTCAAAATGAAAAATAGCGAATCTTGAGCTCGATTATCCATAGCACTTCTCAGTTTCAAAGTGAAAAATAGCGAATCTTGAGCTTGATTATCCGTAGCACTTCTCATTTTCAAAATGAAAAATAGCGAATCTTTGAGCTTGATTATCCGTAGCACTTCTCATTTTCAAAGTGAAAAATAGCGAATCTTGAGCTTGATTATCCGTAGCACTTCTCATTTTCAAAATGAAAAATAGCGAATCTTGAGCTCGATTATCCATAGCAGTCCTCATTTTCAAAGTGAGGACTGTTATGGACTTGCAGACTGCCTAATCCTTTTGCGCTTCCTCTCCACACACAGAAATTGTGGGCTCTGGCGATGTCCAGTTGGAACGACTGGAAACGGATATTTCCGTTTACAAGTGGCCCATCAGCACGAAGTATTACAACGCCAGCGTGGCGCTTTGTGTGCCGACTTATCGCACGGTTCCCAGCAGCGACTTTGCCGAAACTGTGGAGGCTGTGGTAGTGCATTTCAATCCGAGGAAGCGGGAAAGTTTTGTGGATGCCCAGATCTGGTTGAAGACGATGGACGATTTGTATTCGGCGTCCGTGAAATTGCTGACTTGTGATCACTGCCAGAGTGATGACAATGTCACCAAGGAGGAACTGGGTGTTTTTTGTATTGAAAACAATCTGGAGCTAATTCAGTTGGCGGTAAGAACTTCTGGAAGTCGATGCAGGACAGCAGGGCAAGTATTGCTGAAGTGAAGGCGAATATAAACTTAACTTTGTTGCCTTTGTTGCCTTTGTTGCATCAATCAAGCAAGCCGACCAAGCAAGCCAATCAAGCAAGCCAATCAAGCAAGCAAGCCAATCAAGCAAATCAATCAAGCAAATCAATCAAGCAAGCAATGTATATCTCGCTTCTTGAACTTGTTTAGTAGTCAATCTTATTTGTGTTTAGTCAATCAGTCGATCGATAAACTGTTTGTCTAACTATCGCTGCTGATGGTGATCATATTGTGACTTAATTTTCAGCCCACCGAAGTGGATTCAGACGAAGAGGAGTTTGGTACTATTCACGGTATTTCTCGGGTTCGCGCGGCCCTGCACGCTCATAGCTGGAGTAACTTGAAGTTGAAAGCCCAACCCCTACGGAGGCGACATTCGTCCAGCGGGAGCGACCCAGAGTCTCCACAGCCGGCCGAAAAGGAACGGGTAACCGGTGCACCTGACAGCGAGGGCGACCAAGAAGGCTCCGAGATCGATGACACATTTTGTCAGTTATTTTCCCGGCTCCATGAATTCCGCACCACTGCACGGACACTCAGTGCTGACGACCGGAAGGACTTTGCTGAAAAAGTAAGAATTAGCACTTTCAATACTAGTGACATGCACCACTGTCATTCCCTAAGGAAAACGGTGTACCAGTCATGATAGCTAAGTCAAACGGAAGATTGAACATCTTAATTTATTGGCATTGTTTTAGGTTGCTAAAGACTTCCTGAAATCTTTGGACGTCGACCCGGAAGAATTGTCCGACTAATTCTCCCACGCACATTCTATGAGAAGTAATTCCAAATAGTTTTCGTCTATGTGGCTGTGATTGTAAACTTTAATAGCTAGTTGCTGGTGAGCTCGTAGCTTGTACACACATGGCCACAGTTTTGGGTGGCACAGTTCGAGCCATCAGAGTGGTCTGAGTTTGAGCCACTCTTGGCTAGAACTTGCCACTGCTTCTCCTGAATCTTTGATTAAATGCCCGGCCCAGCGGAAAAATAAGATTGAGCAAGCTGTTTTGAATTTCGCCAAAATAAACAAGTTCATTCAATCGATCAATCAATCAATCGAGTAAAGGTTGCATGGTCAGCTGTGGTTAAGAGCGCGTGAGCGCAGTGACTTAATGGGGCTCGAACTCGGACCACCCTTTTTGGCTTAAAGTCTGCCACCAAAACTTGTGGCCATGTGTGTACACCGTTTTCCTTAGGGAATGGACTTGAAAGGTTTTGCGTGTCTGTAGTGGTGTGTTCCTTTGTTGTGAATACCGTTTTACTTTTGGATTGTGAATGGCGATGAGATTTATTAACAAAAAGAGACAGCGGTATAAAAATCACAGATCGGAGGAAGGATATGCACGGCAATAACAAAAAAAACATCGATCAAAATCAAACAATAGCGGCATCAACGGCGGAACGACCCAGGAAATTTTTGTCCACGATATAAAATTGATGCTTCTCCGAAAATAATGCCCATATAACCGCAATATTCTCAACCACTACGTTGACCGGGATAAACAGCACTGCGCCAATAATGGAGAAGATTCCCTTTAGCAGCCCGAGCCGTCGAAACGGGAACGACTTCAGTGCTCCGAACATGAACATGTAAATATTCACGCTGGCGATCCAAGCGCTTAATACCTCCAACCACTGAGGATACGTAGCAGGGTGGGTAAAGTTGAGCAATACTGTCAGACAGGAGAGCGGAAGTGACAGCCACGCATACAGCGATAGTGCCAGGAACACTTTATACCGGAAACCGATGTCGCGGTTATGGACCACCAAAAAGATGCCCTGGATCCAGCGCTTCCGCTGCTTCAGCAAGTCAGACAAGGTAAAGGGGCTCTTTTCCCACATTTCTCCCTCAATCCAGTTGAACGTGTAGCCTCTCTCAAATGCTTTCATGGCGAAAAAGCAGTCTTCCGCTATGCTACCATCAGGTCCGTTGTCGAACGTCACGTCCTTTTCCGCGGCGGCTTTCGTCACCACGTACGATCCCTTCCAACTGAACAGCGGCTTGTGAAGAACGCCGAGCTGAGTGCGCATCTTGCCCATGTCGTCAGCCACCCGAAAACTATCCGCGGTGGTGGTAATCCAGTTGACGACGACGTCATTGGCGTACGTGACCAGGCCTTGACCGAACTGATGTTGCCCGTCACAGACAAAGTTGATGATTCCTTTGACGCTGTTTTCGGTCAGCAGCGTTTCCTCGTCCAAGTGGACAATCCAAGTTGAATCGTCACAGTCGTATACCTACGGTAAAACGAGTACCATAAAAGTGGTTCGTAGCTGACCGATTAAAAAATCAAACATTTTAGACCATTGGGAAGAGCAAAACTAAAGCACTCACAGTTTCAGTAGGAGTATTTATGCTTGTGAATTTAGAATTAATCAAAGCGTGCGAAAAAAAGGGGAAAGTTCACCGCTAATAAAGTAATAAACAATCACGCATATGTCAGTAAATACCTCAGGCTCCAGACAATACTGCAGAGCGCGACTTTTGAAAAGAGCTCCCGTTTTCGACCGATAATTGGTCGGCACAAGAATCATTTTGAGTAGGTCGGAGGAAGGGAGGCGAAGGGCGTTGTCGGTGACCACTTCGTACAAGTAGTTTTGCAAGCCCAGTTTATCAACGAGCGCGAGATTTCGTTCCACGGTGCGGAAGACCAGTTCCGGGAACGTGCCTCGTGTAACCGTGCGAATGCGCATCTTCGGGGCTGTCATCATCGAATGGCGTTGCTCCACGGTCGACCGGAATGCATTTATCAGGAATAGGCCGAAAAAGTTGAAAACAACCTGAAAAACAATAATCTCCCGTTATAAATGGAGACAGTGCCTAATATAATACAAGAATATCAGTGAAATAGCCACTTTGATCAGAATCAAATTTGCAACCAAGGGAATATCACATAAAAGTGGAAGCACAATCGTGCAATCAACAAATCAACCGTAAGCTTCTACTCTTATTGCTGTGGAACGTCACGACTTAAAGAGAGCAATCAATCGATTAATCAACTACAAAAATAATCAACTACAGAATCAATTTCAACTGGTTACGGAAAACGCGAAAGTCATGTCGCAGCCTATGACTGCTCAAATGGCTCAAACTGTAAAGATTAATAATTACCTGCGGCAAAGCAAAAAAGCAAATACATCGAAGAGATATAAGAAAAACCGCCGCGACATTCCCGTAAGCATCAAAGGGATCAATTTCGGCAACGGCAGTGTGTTGTGCCGAGTACAAGACGTAGATTAAAACGCAGATGTACAGGCAGATGTGGAGGCAGTGCTTTACTACAGGACCTATCCAAGGAACCGCCATCCTCCGATCGTTGACTTAATGAAGGTATTTCACAAGAATAAATAGAGGAAAGGTATTTTACGAGAATAAATAGAGGAAATGCAATTTACGAGAACAAATAGAGGAAACCTGCCGGAGTGAGTTTGCATCCTGTTTTCGTCAATCGTCACTAATATTTCAGTTCCGCTCCGTCGCGAGCAGCGGGTTACTCTTCCCTCTACCGGAACGGCAGATCGGGAAGTACTGTTCTACGACTAAGCGTCAACGTTCAGTATTTGTTCTAACTACCACGCCGCAATAGTGGAAATGTTCGCTCTTACAAGAAGCAATTAGTTAATATACAGAACAGTGCATGTAACAAGGAACAATATATAAAATAGATCAATTATCGAAATATTGTCGTTCGCCTTCCAGTCATTTGACAACCATCGGCGATCAAAATTACCTGATTTTCTACTTGTGTAGCATACCTACGGGCGATCAGTACAACAAATCGAGTCTGGACGGAACTGGATTTTTTAGCTTGCGAAAAGCAGTGAGGCTAATTGAGAGTAAGAGTCATTTTTATCTCGTGAACGAAGAATTTTTGTTTGCAGTCATCCGATTTTCCTTCAATTAGAAATGTTTCCCTTTTTCAGTTTGATGGAGAAACCACTAGCGACGGCGTCCGTCTCGCAGTCACGGCTCAGGAATACCAGTAGCAGCAGCGGCGGCGATGACGGTGAAATGGAGCAGTCCAAGCAGGAGCAGCAGCAGTCTCGGCGTGATTCGCTTTTGAATTCACCAACTTTATCATTCAAAGATAAGAAGAGCGCGTTGGACGAATCGTTCATCTACCACGCACGTGTGGGCGACGCGCAAGCCGTCAAGGAGCTACTGGATGCACGCCGGCGTGAGGAAGTGGACCTGAACGTCAATCACCTGGGTGAGTTCTTGTGTATTTAAGTGTCGATTAAGTGTCGATTTGTTTCGAACCTTCAATTGCTTGATTGCTTGATTGGTTGATTGTTTATGAATTCGATTTCAGGCTTAAATTCATCTGAACCTTGATTTTTTTAGTAATTTGAAAGAAGTCGACTGAATCGCATTTTGGAAACTATATTTGTTAGAAATTGGCGGATGATTAACGGTTCCGGGTGCCGGCACCTTTTTTTTGAGAAAAATAATCATCCCGTCTCCAGTTTCATTTTATAAGTAGCGCAATTTAATTTTGTCTAATACGATTTCTCGATTGGTATTTGACTGTGCATCGGTTGTTGCATTGGTTGCTTGTGGAACACTATTGTCATTTTGTATCGGGTGTTTTACTACTTTGATGGATAGCTGATTGGTTGATTGCCGTTTATCCTGTCGCAGGTTTGATGAAATGGGATCGCGGCTGCACGGCATTGCATATCGCCTGCTACTTCGGCCATGCTGATGCGGTGAAGGTTCTCCTTGGGGACACTGACATCGACATCGACATTCGAAATAACCACTGGGAAACTCCCCTGCACAAGGCCGCCTTGACGGGGCGGATCGACATTGTCCATTTTCTGGTTGATCGCGGAGCGTCGGTACTGGTGACGGACGATAAAGGCAGGCGGGCCAGTGACGTCGCTGCCTCACCGGAAATTAAGACCTTCTTGAAGGGTACGTATAGCTTTTTTAAAGTTGAGCAACCACCTGGGGGGATATGGTACTGACTGGTAATGACGAAGCCATTTCGCGTAAGAAAGATAGCGACTCTTGATAGTTGTCAGGGAATTAGCGACGGCTTGACGGACGACAGGAGGCTGATGGGGATAACCCTGAAGTTTCATTGTTATTTTGACTAGCACGTGAGCACATGGTAATTGTGGTGTCTAGATTCCGAGAGACATTCAGAAAACCGGCATGTCTCGTGCCTAGTCGGGTGTGGTCAGTAGGCAGCACCCCAGGGCTTCGTGATACATCATATAACTTGCAGTCAGTTTATTGCTTTACTGCGATTCCCGTCCTGGTCCGCATATCCTACCCGCCTAGTTGCTTGAGTTGCTCTGCGTTGTAGAAATGGAAAATGTCCAACGGGCCAACCACGCCACGCGGTTCATCGCGGCTTGCCGGAATGGCAGTGTCGAACAAATGCGGAGCCTTTTAAGCGGGCCGAATCCACCGGAAATCGGCTACTGTGATAACGATGGGAATACAGCCTTGCATCACGCTGTGAAGCTCGATCAGAAGGAGGCCGCGTCCTTATTGTTGGAGCATTGTGGAGATCCGCACCGGAAGAACGATCACGGTAAATTTTATTACCCTGATTTCATTATTCAATCTTATTTTGAAGCTCGCTTGTTCTGTTGTTACTTTTCATTTTATTTGAGATGCTCAGTAAACTGTATTTGATGGCTTTCAGGCAAAAGTTGCTTCGATCTCATCGTCAGCGAGCCCATGCGACGAATCTTGGAGATTAAGCCTCCCCTAAAGTTCGTTCCAAAATGCCAGCCGCTCGAAGGTGTCCTCCTCAAGGTGAGTGGCATGACGTCACAGCATACACAGATTAGTGCGTGATGCAGGGTTCATTCTTTTGGCTTCAGTGTAATCGTATTTGGAATATCTGGCGGAAGGTATTTGCTCTCTTTGACTTCCTCTTTCCTCCTGGATTCTGTTCACCGGTGAATCGGTGGTACATTATTGTTTCGTCTTTTCCAAAGTACTGGGTCTTTCTCAACCGAGGCACAATTTCGTTTTATCGCTCCAAGTGAGTCTTTCTTCCGGTTACGGGTTTCTGGTAGAGATTTTTCACTGAATATTCCGTCGCCGTTCTAGGAGAGACGTTGGGAATGATCGTGCCCGCAAAGTCTACAAGCATCTGGATGGAGCTCATGTTAAGGTGGGAAACCCAACCTGCAGTTCCTACTGAGTCCTACGGCGTCGGCCTCCCGCGTTTGCTTGTCACGGTCCATCCGAGCAATCTTTGATTGTTTTGCAGGCTGGTCGACGATGGACAGAATTGATCGTCAGCTTCGCAGACGGGTCTAATCTGTATCTCAGAGTTCCCAAGTCGTCCGACGTTAAGCACCGCGACGTAAGTTCTCCGTTGAATTAATCTTCCCAACCCGCCTTTTTGGAATTCAGGTACATCGCCTTTTCTTGTACTTCAGGAGTGGATCGCAAGAGCTAAGGAGCACATTGCGTACAGGTGACATCATCTCATGGATTCATCTTTTACCTTTAAATTGATTGCTTGATTGCTTGATTGCTTGATCGATTCTTGCTCCTCCACAGTAATCATTACATCGGAATGCCGACTACGTCACAGGCCGCACCTCCAACCGCTGTCAATATGGATGAGTCTTTAGTGGAGGCGAAGAGGAAGCTGGAGGACCTCCTGAAAGCAGTGGCTGGTGTGGTCAACGCTCGCCGTTCGTCCAGTGCTGTCGATATTGCTCAAGTTTCCGGCGTCGTTGATATCGCGTACAGCGCAGTTCAGCACTGTCTTGATACCTTGCGGGAAATTGATAGGGTGAGAAATTCCCTTGTCAGTTGCTTTAACCGCTATCGCCGGTCTGTCATTTGCGCTCGCTCACATTATGTCTCGTTTCGGATATCAGACCAGAGAGCAGCTGTTGATTGAGGAACGGGAGCGTTGCCGGGTTCTGGAGAACGCCTTGGAAGTTCTTGCAGTTGAGCACGAAGCAGTCTTGAGCTCGGTGGAACTGCTCGGCTCAACGGGCTCTTTGTCGAGCGCCAATTCCGTCTATTATTCCCCACCGGAGTCAATCGCCGATTTAGAAGATGGACGGTCGAACGACGACCAGCCCTTGCTATCTCCTCCAGACTCGGACGGGGATGACGAGGACCAATTTCACGATACCATGTATGGTCTCGACGAAAGCTTTGAAGGTAAGACGCTTTCAAGCTTGGATTTCACTGGTCGCGTTTTTCAAGACTTGATAAACCTTTCAGTTTTAACAATTTTTATGAATAGAAGATAAACTGTATAAACTGTATAAACACACCAAGATCTTATTGTATAGTTTACGAAAGTTGACTAACGCCTTGCGGGACAGTCGGGCCACTACCGATTAAAGTACACTCAAGGATTACACAACGCGATAGAGCCATCGCGGTGGCGTGTTGAACTTGCCACCTGTTGCTGCTGAATCAGCTCCGCACTTCTCTCTTATCAGACACATGCTTGCGCGATCGTTACACTTTTTAAGCTTTAAATATAGCCCCGACTCATCCATCAGGAATTCATTTCTTTCCAATCCACTTCTTGCTCTCCTTTTGGCGTCATACTGAAAATGCTCAGTGGAATTTGGAAGTATTTGACACCATCCGCGAGAGAGACGGTCGAGGGCGACCCAGAAAAGGATGACTCTGACTGTAGCAGAAGTAAGGAGGCCGTGAGAGGCGAGCGAAGAAGACGCGTTGTTGACATTTCTCGCATTCTTACTTCACTCGACTTCGTACATGCATGATTAAAGTACGCGGCGTTCTGTTGGAGCACTGCTGCGGTCGTGGTTTGTTGTGTCTGCCGCCGGAGGCAACATTGTTGGTTTACGACTGGTGTGGTACAGCAGGGATGCCTGATTAGGTCGTATCATGGCGTGACTGTTTTGTGATTCCTTCAACGGTTCATTTATTATTTTGCCGTCTGTATTTTTAGCCGGGGTGCGAAGACTAACAGGCTGTATTCCTTCCAGCAGGTACGGGCCACTTGGATACCGGGAAGGAGTTTTCGACGGGCGATATCATCAAAAGCGGAGTGAAGATGGCCAGCCATACTAATGGACACGCACACACTGCCCTATTGGAGCGGAATGGGGATGTGCAACAGCGGTCGAAATTCGGCGGTCGGTAAGTGGCCTCCTGGGTGGACTCATCCATGTATCGAGTTGTCTGTCCGCCAGTCTCTATTAACATTTGTCTGTCGCCATGACCTCTTTCTGGTTGGGCCAACTCATTTATATCTATCTCTTATCTATCTCGCATTTTTTTGCCCGTTCAACAAATAAAATTTAGTTTGTCTGGCTCAAATTTTGATTTGAAATGCGTGCGTCTATTTTTCGAATTTAGGTTTATATCCGTCTGTCACATAGGCAGTGAAAAGTATTGATTGAAAAGTGTGTGTCTACATTAAGTAAAAAGAACAATGAGTCAGATGGGCTATTAATTGAAGCGAAAAACGTGGAATCGTTTGTTTGTGTGCCAAGAATATTGTCCCGGTAGCCGTGCCACCACACCACATCACACCACACCGAGTGTGTGTGAGTGTGTGTGTTGGTTTTAATCTTTCTCAGTGATTGCCATCATGAGCGACCCCGAGTCCGACTCACTCACACTGTGCGTGCACTTTGACAGACCACGCGTGCTTTTGCTTCGTGAACTTTAAGTCGATTTCCATCGGAAGGATTGACCCTGGGGACTACGTAGGCGTGTTTAGAAAGTGGCTGACCCATGTGCATATTTATACCCATTAGAGTTGATGAGATTTTGGGAAGGATCGACTTGATTTTTGGCCCACGTGAAAATAAGGAGACCGGCGGACAGACAGACAGACAGACAGACAGACAGACAGACAACAGACAGACAGCAGACAGACAGACAGACAGACAGACAGACAGACAGACAGACAGACAGACAAACAGGCAGGCAGGCAGACAAGCGCAATCTCGAATCGGACAGTGAGGGATATATTTTAGATCTTTCATGCTTGAAACGGAAGGATGTCGAGGCAAGCAAGACAGTCATCAAAAGAGGGAATTACTATATTCGTGCTGGCACAGAAGTAATTTTAAAAGCAGGAAATGACAAAAGGGATAATGGCGTGCCAACTTGTCGTAAAACTCCCCACATTAATCCACCATAATTCAATATTCATTGAAGGAAATGAAATGGTTTTCTTTGCGTTCGTGATGATTTTGTAGCAAAACTTTGCCGGGATTCATGACATGCTTGGGCTAATTTGATTACACCATTTTATCATATTACTGCTGTACCGAGCACTAACCACCGGCTTCTTACGAACATCTGCAGCACCCTTAACTCCCACTCTCTTCCCCCCTTCCCTTCCCTTATCAAGAGCCCATTTTTTGCGCCCAATTCCACGCATCGATTGCCCCGACTGTGCCCGCGCTTCATCCGGACTTGCCCATGTTGCCGTTGTGCGCACCCCGATTCTAGCGCGGCTGACGACACACCGCGACTGTTACATCACCAATCACCAGGAAGATTTCCGAGAGCTTCCTCCCCCATTCAAATCCCTCAAAAAGGAATTATTCAATTGGATTTTTCATTTTTCCCCCGCAACAAAGACGACGGGGACGGGGACGGGAACGGGAACGACCGCGAGGAAAAAGGAACATACACAGAGGGCAGAGGATGTTTCAAGAGGGGAACGGACTGTTGTGGTAGCGTGGCAGTGTGGAAGGGGGAAGAAGGGAGGAGAAATCGATTTGTTCGGTGCAGGAAGGCGTTCTTTTATCACACTGTGTCTGTGTGTATGTGTCTGTGTGCTGTCTGTGTGTATGTCTATGTGTGCTGTCTGTGTGTATGTCTGTGTCTGTGTGTGTGTCTATGTCTATGTGTGCTCTTGCCGCTTTCGCCTAGTCCGGGATGAACCAACCGGCGTGTCCGATCGATTTTTCGTCCCTGATGAGATTGCTCGCGACCTGACCCTGTGTGTGCTGGGTGTACGTATGTGTATAGTGAATACTGTTTCAGGATACCCTGTAGCGGGGATTGCAGGGGGGACTTTAATGTGGAGCAGTTTTTGTGTTGCAACCGCTGTCGCGCTCTTTTTTTAGAAGGAGAAAGCAGAGACTCATTAGGCTGTGGAAGGTGTCAGGACGCGGCACTCACCGGGAATTTTTCGCCGGTGATGTGGAGTCTTGTTGCTGTTCCATCTTTTCAGGAGGTTCTTCGCCGATTTGTTTTTCCTCTTCCTCGTCGTCTTCGTGCGCCGTCTTGATATTATTAGTTTTTATATATTTAGTCAGCTTTGCGAAAGCCCTTCCATCGCTCGATCGATTTGCTGATTGGTCGGCGGTGTGGGATGGCGCTTAATGGGCACTTTGTGCAGCGGAGGTACGATTACTTTGCCGAGCTAATGACTGAAGATTAGCGCTTTTTTTGGCTCGATTCTCTGAAATTATTTAAACGGTAAACCGGTTCTGACGTGACATGCACTTCTTCTCCTCTTTGAATTATTTTTTTTTTGGAGTAAAAATGTTTCCTCTGGGCTAGGCAATAGCTTGCAATAGTACACGTACGCATGGAAAACTGACTTGTTCTGCAGAGATCTGAAAACCCATTTAACTGACCCTCATTAATGAAATTGTAAGAATACGATCATGACTTTTTTATGTTGTACTACTGAGTAGGTTGAAGCAAACGAATTTCTGTAGTTACGTGTCACGAATGAATGAGAGTGGTGTTTATTTACAACCGTGATTGGTCTAGCTTGATTTTGGACGAGTACAAATATTGGGTTTCCTAATGAGATTTTGTGTGATCTTTAGGGATTTTGACGTGTTTTCTACATTGAAGTAGTATCTTCGTCCGTCCATTGTTATGTGTGTCTCCTTAGGTCTCTCTCTTTATCTGTCTGCTTGTCTGTTTATCTGCTTCAGTGTATCCATGTCTGTCCCCCTATACGTATGTCTGCCTGCTTGCCTGCCTCCCTTCCTCTCTGTCTTTCTGTTCGTGTCTGTCTGTCTGTCGATTTGTCTGTCGATTTGTTTGTCTGGTTGTTTGTCCATCTGTCTGTCTGTCTGTCTGTCTGTCTGTCTGTTTGTCTGTTTGTCTATCTGTCCATCTGTCTGTCTGTTTGTCTGTCTGTCTGTCTGTTTGTCTGTTTGTCTATCTGTCCATCTGTCTGTCTGTCTGTTTGTCTGTCTGTCTGTCTGTTTGTTTGTCTGTCTACAGTATGTCGATCTGTCTGTCGATCTGTCTGCCTGTGCGTCTGCCTGTCTTTCTTTCTTCGCCTCCTGCCTTTCAGACTCTGATATTTTAATAATTCATTTGTTTGCCTGCGAGGTTTCTCTCTTGGTTTGGCTGCATGTGCCGTGGTCTCGATTCTATAATTAGAGTTTCTAATTCATTGCTTATTTGGTTGCAGGACCACCCTTCCAGTCCAACAGTTCTCCCGGACGGATTTCAGCATCTGGAGTGTCCTGAAGCAATGCATCGGCAAGGTAAATAAGCCGGCTAATAAACCTACTGCATTATTAATTTTCCTTTGGCCTTTTTTCTCTTCTTCACGCTTTTCCTGTTAAGAGCCTCCTCCCGGCGAGTGTTCGATCGATTTTGAAGAGTTGTATCACATCTTTCACGCGTGACAGGCGCCATTTCGTGCCTCACGTGTTCTTTTGACCATTATACTCTTTCATTTGCTCTGTATCCGTTCCGCTCCAGTGGGAGATGGTTCTTTGCCGCGATCGACTAATCGTCCTGTTTATTTGGGAATGGCGTGCTTTGTCGATTTTGTTGACATTATTTTTTCATCTTCTCCCTTTGTAGGACCTGTCGAAAATTACCATGCCGGTCGTCTTCAATGAGCCGCTGAGCTTCCTTCAGCGCATGAGCGAATACATGGAGTACGCTCAGCTCCTTGATCAGGTTTGTGTGCCTCTTTCCTGTCTGTCTGTCTATCTGTCTGTCTGTCTGTCTGTCTGTCTGTCTGTCTGTCTGTTTATCTGTCTGTCTGTCTGTCTGTCTGCCTATCTGTCTCTCTTTCTGTCTGCCTGCCTGAGCCAGCCTTTCTCTTTTCTGACTGTCGGTTTGTCTCTCTGTTTGTATTTCTGATTGTGTGTCTGTGTGTCTCTTTCTCTCTCTCTCTATGTCTCTGTCTGCCAATTTGTTGAGCAGTCCATATATGCCTGCTACGAGGCCACCATGCGGCCTCTTCAGGCGGTTGACAGCTTATCTTGGATTCATTTATCTCTTGCGCTTCGCCGCATTTTATGCTCAGCGGCTTGTTGAAAACTTCAAATCGGGAACCTGATGTTAATTTGATGGCTGTTTGATAGGCCGGAATGTGTGACGATCCCGTGGAGCGTATTATATTCGTGTCCGCCTTCGCGGTGTCTGCTTGCGCCAGCAATGCCGACCGGATAGGGAAGCCCTTCAACCCACTCCTCGGGGAGACATTTGAGCTATCACGGTAAGGATGAAGCGGGATATTTTCTTCTCCCTCTGTGAATGAGACCTTCTCCTGACTTTTGCTGACGTCGATATCTCGCAACGCGTTTCACTTCCTGTTTTCGCCCCTTCTCATTTTTCTGCCCTGTTTATATTCTCCATAGACCGGAATTGGGATATCACATGGTTAGCGAGCAGGTCAGCCACCACCCTCCGGTTAGTGCCTTCTCCGCGGCCTCCAAAGATCTCTGGAATTTCTCCGGATCCATCCTGCCGAAGCTGAAGTTCTGGGGCAAATCGGTGGAAATTCAGCCGAAGGGCGTCGTCACACTCACCCTGAAGAAGTACAACGAGACATACACCTGGTCTAATGTCAACTGCCACGTCAATAATATTATCGTCGGCCGATTATGGTAATTACCGGAATGCTTCTGATCCAACAGACAGGGAACCCCAACAAGGCAACAACCCACCAATCGAAACGGAATTAGTCGAGCAAACATGTTTTCTGAATACGAATGCCACTGTCCAATATCTAAGTGAAATCTTTAATTTGCAGGATCGAACAGGTTAGTGCGTGTGGAGGGAGTTCCGTGGAAGGAATTCTGGCAGCTTTCCTGCTAGACATCGCGTAACCACCCATCTTTTCACGTCGTTCATTCACAGTATGGAGCCATGGAAATAGTCAACCACACAACAGGCCTTTCAGTTGTCCTCAATTTTCATCCCACGGGATGGTCCAACCGCGAGCTTCACAAAGTCAACGGCTATGTATTGGATAAAAGGTTCGGCTAGAGGGATCCCCATTTGCGTTGACGCGGTGGACTCGAGTGGATTACGCTAACTGATTTACTTTCTTTTCTTCTGGTCTCAGTAAAAACCAACTGAAAGCGATTTACGGTAAATGGACGGAGTATCTGCGCTGCGTTGACGTCAAGACGTTCGAAAACTTCTCCCGGCGCGGTGGTAAGAGCACATCGGTCGATCAGAGCCGAGGACGGCGAACGTCTTCCGTGGAGGTAAGCAAGTTCCATCACGCATGAACACACACAACACAAAACTGACTTGTTACCATTTATATTTTGGCATTCCTTTAACTCTTAACTTGTCTGACTGGAACTGGTCTTTTTCTTAATCTCTTCCTTTTTTTGCCTGTTTCTTTTACTTTTTGGGCACATTTTAGGAGTTCATTTCCAGGATATGTCACATCGTAAAGAAGATTTTTGGCTTGAATTTTTAGCGCGAAAATGCGAGGGGTGCCAGTTTCGATGCCGGTGCCGGTGATCGCGACATCCAAGCTGCAGATCTGGCTGTGGGGGAAGCCCATTCACCCGTCAATGACTCTTTCCTGGACATTCCTGGCTCAAAGTTGGTCTGGCAGATTGAGCCAAGACCGTTGTATTGCGCAAAGGTGCGTTTCGGCTGTGCAATGGGTCAGATAGGTTGACAGGTTATGCAGTTTCTTTTTTTCATTAGTATTTTGGATTCTCCCTCTTCGCCATGGGATTGAACGAACTGGATGAGAACATGAAACGTTTTCTTGCACCCACCGATTGCCGTTACCGGCCGGATATTCGTGCACTCGAAAGTGGAGACTTGGGTATGATAACTGCCACCGATCTCTAATTTCTCAATCAGCTGATGGATTTTCTCATCAGACACGGCCTCGCTGGAGAAGAATCGATTGGAGGAGAAGCAGCGCGCCGCTAGAAAGACCAACAAACGCGGACAGGACGAATGGACACCAACGTAAGGATGACATCACCTTGAGTGATAAAGAGGGCTTGTGCGGCGATTGATTAAACTTACGCTTAAATGATTGGAATTCTAGGTGGTTTCAGTTCGAAAAGAATCCCGTCACCAAACTGGAAGACTGGACCTTCACCGAGCGTTACTGGGACCGTGATTACTCTGCATGCCCTGAGATCTACTGACTTGGAAACGACATGCCAGTCTACTTTCTGTGAAGGATTTAGATCTCCTTGATCTCAAACAGCTTTTCTTTTAACATACTTTGCAAGCGTCTTGATATTTCCTGGTAGATATTTGGTGTAGAGAACTAGCTCCCTTTTGTAGCCCGGTTTGCAATAGGCGGTCGAATCCTTTTTTTAGCACTCACCCGTGTGTCTGTTTCCAGGCAGCCGACTACCGCTCCTTTGTCATGCAAATAACCAAACAAAACAAGAGGTCACACAAAATGATCGGCAATTTGTATTTGATTTTGATTTACGAGAAGCAGAGCGTGTTAATTCAGACATGGCGCAGGACCATGGCTACTTACCGTGCGAGTTGGAACAGTTCAACCGGAACATGGAACACGCCAGTGCCGATATCCGCGGTCAGGCGTTGCACGAGCGACATGGCGCGGAATGGTTGCGACAGGAAGCAAAGCTACGGACCTCCTGGGACGAGCATGACAATCGAATGCGCCTGAAAGACCGTATCGATCATGTCAAGGCGTTGCGGTCACGGCTCCAGGAAGTGTGGGACCTGGTCGATCGCGAGGAGAAACTGCTTGGCTCGGAGAAGACGCGGCTGGATAAGGGGCTGACGGGTCGGCATGATTTGATTATGAATGTCAGCGGGGAGTGTGAGATGTTGTCTCAGGCAAGGGAGGGCATCAATAACGTGCATGACGAGGTGGAGGACAGGCTCAGGAAGGTGAGACGTCCGCTTTGCTGTAGCTATCAATCGATTGCTTGATTTGTAGTTCCAGTGAGCCGCCGTTTCGTTGTCGTTGTCACATTACCGTGACATTCACAACTGCTAGAAAGAATAATTTCTTCTTCACAGGAGCGAGAATTAGCCACGCAGATTCGACGTGATTTAGAGCGGAAGAACAGGGAGTCTTTGAAGGTTCTTGAAGATCTGCAGAGAGTGAAGCATCTCTTGACGAAGGATCTCGAAGACAAAGATCAAGCGGTGAACAGTGATCAGGCTCAGCTGGATCTAACTCACAATTCCCACTCAATGAGTTTGAAGCCGGACATTCTTCGGATACCGAGAGCGTAAGTCGTGTAGGTCAATGTGTGACTTCCGACTGTTTTCTGCAGGTGTACCCCCTCCCCCCCCCCAAGTGTGCCCAGTGGGAAAACATGACCTGTACCGGGCCACAATGACCTGCCAAGAAAGCCTATGGCAGACCAGTACTGTACTGCCGCGATTAAACCGCTCACTTTTTTCCCCGGGCAGCGCATTCGATCTGTGTGAGTGTGAGTGTGTGAGTGTGTGTGCTCACTCAACACACAGGCGCGTGTGACGGGGGCGCGGCTAAAGTGACCGGTTTAATCGCGGCAGACCAGTACGAGGCATTTCGCCCTGGCTCGTAGGCCATCCACCACTGGTCTCCTATCACCTACCGTAATCCCCCGATCTCAAGGGACAGTTTTTTGCCCTACCAGTTAATTTGATCCACCCTGGATCTTATCACCGTTTGCTATGGTTTATCTACAATCAATCAATCAACTGATTCAATGTGTGCGTCAAGAAATTCCGCTTAATCAATCAATCAATCGCTGCCAAGTTGCGCTTAAATTTCAACCAATCACGACACAGTGAATCCGATTGAACAGTCAACCGATGACTGGAGGGGGTGGGGCCTAACTGTCCCTTGAGATCGGGGGAATACGGTACACAGGTCGTCACACAGGCCTTATACAGGTTGTTGTATGTGAAATAGTGAAAAAATACGTTCCTCCGGGAATTGAACCGTCCACCTTCTTACAGAAGGCAGAGCACATATTGTACCGCAGGGCTAACAGATTCTATCAATATATGGAACAATGAAATTCACAATAAGGAAGACACTGTAAATACCAAATGCCCCCCCCCCACCCACTGGTTCAGTAGAGGTCTCGTATAGGGCACTAGTGACAGGCCCTGCATAAGCTTCTGAAGGGTCAACTAATTCGCACTGGGTGGGGAGAAAGGGGTACGTATTGAGTTGGACATTACAGAATGGTCACGATGCGGGCGTGGCTGGAGCGCAGTCTGGAGAACCTTCGACTAGCTACCCGGCTCCTGGACAATGCCACGGTATTGCGGAATCATATCACCACATTGTTCTCGAAAGTGATGCACGATTCCGACAAGGAGGCTCACGCGACCGATTTCGCCTACCGAAAACGCTATCACGACACCCTGATGGCCGCCAGAAAACTTGACCACAACAGGCAGAACGTAGGTTTCGGCAAATTCTCTCCGTTGCTCTCTCGTGTGTTGTCCGTACCGGCTTATCTCGGCGTCCGTCCTTTCGCGAATACTCTAGCTTGCCGAGGAAATCAAAGCTGTCGAAAATGACATCCAAGCGACACAGACTGCGGAAGATAACCTGACGCCTTCCATGAAACTGGCCCACACCCGGATAGAAAACCGCAATCAGCGACCAAACCACGAGCTGACGATGGACGTGCCGCAGGAAGGTCTCCTGCTGGAAGCCGGCAATTTGGCTCATTTTAAAGCGGCCCTCTTCCACAAGAACAGTTTGTTGCGGTACTTCTGGCTGAAGCGTTGTCGTGTCATGGAATCGCTGAATGTCTATATCGATCTGACAGTCTACAGCTACAACTGTATCTGCCGTCTGAATGCCCCTGTAGATGGCAGTCTTGTCCCAGCCAGATGCCTATAACGGTTATCCTTACAGGGCCCGCTGGAATGACCTCCGCGAGCAACTTCACCGCGTTGAACTTGATCTGGACCGCAAGCTGAAATGCCTGGAAATGGATAAACGTGCAATGACCCTACGACAAGGCAGTATGAATCCAGTGGCGGAGAAAAATGTGATCGACCATGTAGTTGAGCGACATTCGAAAGCCCTTTCAATGGACCCCGACGAGAGATATCGCAAAGAGGCGCCACGAGTTTTGGTTTAACAACGAAAACTGTTCGTTCATTCATAGTGACAGCTCAGCGTAAAACGACAACAAAATAAATCCTCTCCGAATCGTTCGGTAGTCCAGTTCCGATAAAGCTGTCAAACCGAATATCCCCTGGACTTAAACAGAGCCTTGAGCAATCACGACCTCACCGCCAACTCTTTCCTCAAGCGCCCGGATGCGAGCGATCTTCTGCAGATGCCGCGCACTCGCCTTGACGTGCAGACTCCGGAGACAGGAAAACACTTCCGACTTGCCGGTGATGTGTACACGTCCGACGAAATCGTGGCAATGCTTAAAGACCGCCCTTCCATCCTCCTTGGCCTCTCGACCCAACTGGGCCAGACAGACAGCAAACACGTATCCGGTCATGAAAGCGTCAAAACCGGCACTATGCAGACCGAAATCCAGGTTGTAAGTCAGACCATTGTCGATGGTGAAGTGACCGCTTCCGAGGCGTTGAGGATGAACAGGCGGAGGCAGAGGTTTGGTGTAGGGCATTCCGCGACCGGGTTTAGGCACGTAATTGAAGATGCTCGTGCGCGGGCCGTCCAGCGGCATCGGAGATTCAGCAGGAATACTGCTTGCGGGTGTGAGAACGAGGGAATGATCGGATTCTAATCGGTCTTGATTAACCTGGGAAGAGGAGCCGGTAATACTCTGATGAATGGATTGGAGTAAGCTGCTGACACTGTCCGTTGCGTTCACAGACGCTGTGACTGAAAGAAGATAAAGCGAAGTTGAATAGCAGACCAAGAATACACATAATCCAATGTTTCCGTCGCGTGGACTTCAACTAAAATCAGTCGGAGTATTTAACTACTCTCGATTATGTCATGCCCTGTCCGGTATTCCAATGATTGATCTCCGTTCGGTTTCCTGCTGGTACGCCTTAACTCGAATAAGCATTCGTCCTCTCAACTCTACTTGGAATCAGTGCGTAGTTTAGCGTTTAGCAGTGAGGAAGTTTTCTGCGTGTTTGTTTCTAAACAATCTCCGCACACAAACCTGTCTTTTCGCCTATAACGTCCACAGCACTTTTCTGCTCCTCCACGTCCAAAACGAGATCCATCTGATGCTGCTCCACCGTCAGCTTACATGTGCCGGTTTTGAAGGCATTGCAGAAGCCAAAATGATAGACGAGATCACATACATCTACGCCGACTTTAGGCGCCACAGCAAACTCAGTCCGGCGCCGTGCAGTTGGAATGGTCATCATCTCTGTGCCTGCGGGAGGGATCTGTGGCTCTTGGAGCCAGACAGCCGGCTTCCCGTCACGACGGCTCTTCTCGGTGATACGTTGCGCCTTCTTGTAACAGTACTCCAGACTGTGCATGCGCCAGCCCAAAACCTTGTTGCAGATGACCTTGGTGTCAAACAAACGGTCACCAAACATGTCGGCGATGTCGGCGGCAAAGATCTCGTTGCTCTTGGGAAGAGGATTGTAAAAGCTGCAACGACAAAAAAAAAGATCTGATAAAACAACGTGAATTCCACGCATCACCTGCTCCTCCGACAAGAGTGGAAAATGAAAGAAAAGAAGATGGTACTCGTAGGACCTGCGGTAAAAGTAAGCGAGGTCAGTGAGGCCGTTGTGAAAGACAAGGCTTGCTTTCGTGGTCAAAAGTTTCTGGACAACTGATGCCATGAAATCATTCTGCAAAATAGAAGCAGCTGGAATAAGGCAAAGAAATGTCTGAAAAGAAATGTCTAAAAAGAAATGGAGGACTGGGGACTTATTGAAAAGTCCGGCGCCTAGGCTGTTTTACAACACAAAAAATCTATTTATGAAAACTGGTCAGAGAAAAAAAAATACACATACTGTATAAATAATCTCTTTGAAAGCTGGTGACAGTGGCGAATAAGTGGATGATGTGAGTATCGTCTCAACGATCGACCATTACACATTTTTCCTACAAAACTATAAATTTCGATTTGCCAATACGTATATTTCCTGAAATCGTCAATAGATTTCTACATCCCCTGAAATCTTAAATAAATTTCTACACCAGTCTTACGCCGAAATTTAATCCCCATGGCCCGACCCGAAACCCAAAACGATCAATGGAGCCCGACAAACCCGAACCGAAATTCACTATTTTGCCCGAACCAGAACCAGAACCCGAACCTGAATCTGAACCGAACCCGACTCCAAACCCGAACCCGACCCGACCCCGAATCCCATCCTGAACCGGACTCGAAACCCGAGAAAAAGAGCATTTACCGAAAAGCATCTTATTGACTAGAAATTTCAGAAATCTTGCGCTTCTGGCCAATGTTACGGAGGAACGGTCTTTCAACTGGGATGGTCTTAGTCCACAAGTCCAAATGCCATGCCATTATACAATTTTCCACTTCGTAATACAAGCGCGGTCGTTGAAAGAAAACCGCGCTTCGAGCGCGCTATTCTTTTTTTCTGTTTTGTTGACTATTTTCGGAAAATTATCCGTCGGTGTGTGTAGAATATTGTAGCGGCGTCAATAAAACGTTGAGTTTCGTTTAGTCGCTTACTGTCCATAGACAGATCAGGTAGTTTCAAGGTAGTGACCATGCTTTTTTTCATTTGGCTGCGCATTGATTTTGCATACACTCAACGATTGTCTGGTTAGTCTATGCTGAGCTGGTGAAAGGTCTGCACTGTGAATTGATTCATGGACCACTTCTCATTAATTTGTCATGCACTTTTCAAACAGTATTTTCAGTGTGGGCCAGACTGTCCCGGTCAGTCAAACCTTCCCGAATCCGCCCGAAAATTAATTTTCCCGACCCGAGAGTCGTGTTTCCCGAACCGAAACCCGAAAGCTTTTTTTGGGCTTCGAGAGTTTTCGGGGCCCGAAAGATTTCGGCGCACGTCTGCTACACACTAAAGTAAAAGCCCAAGTCAGGAGCGTAAACTAACGCTATGATAAACCACCAATTGATCAATCAACTGGCAGACCGACCGGTACGAACACATGATCATCTCAATCGAAACAATCAACAACAATTACCTCAAACGAAATCTCTCATCTCTCACTCATGGTAGATTACCCTGTAACGGTCAGCTCTCCCGGTACAGAAGTCCCAAACCTTACGTGCATTCCGAGCGGCGAATAAATGATCCCGTCGTCAATCCACCGGTTAAGATCAAATCTATGCGCCACCAAAAACCGCTGCGCACTGCCGTCCATCAGGAACCCCTCATCCGGCAGCAGAAGAATGTTGAACGAGGTGCAGGTAAAAAGAAGAGGATCACAGCACTCCCGATTGAGCTTGGTGAATTCGGCCGAGGACTTGAAGCAGGAAATCCCGATGCTGATAACGCGGCGCCGCTCAGCCGATTCCTGCAGTTTGGTGTAGTAGTTTTTCAAATCCAATCGACCTCGTCCAGCCGTATTGCCCAAACCAGACAGCTCCTGGGGGCAATAAATGAACAACCGAATCTGAGCATGAAATGCCGCAAAGATAGAAAGCACAAAGCATCAATTTCAAACTTCAATCAAGCAATCGACCATCCCAATCAGCCATCAACTAGGAACTAGATATATCGTTAACTAAACTCCCATCAATCAATCAATCAAGCTGTAGCAGTTAACGGCCTGAAGTACCTGATCAATGGCAACAAAATCGGCGGCCTCAATTTCTCTCAAAATTCGTGGGGCTATCGCTTCCACATTCTTCGAGGTCACGTCGAAGATGGTGATGAATTCGGGGTCGTCCATCCTTTGTACAAGAAGAGGGAATGGTCAAACTGCGAAACACTCGAAAGGAAGGGTTAGAAGGACGGATGCTCGTGAATGCATCAGATATGAATCAGCTGAGTGACAGAAGATGATGTCGGGCCATATGGCTCAAAATGAAATGTAGAAGGAAGTACTGTACGAGTACTTGTACTTCAATTAGTATTGGTAAGCCGCAAGTGACACAAGTTATAAACAGATTGCACCCATTGACCAGTTTTGATTATGCTTGAACGGAGGGAGTTCCATTCTCTTCAGTTCAGTATAGCTCAATAACATCATTTTATTAAAATGGAACAAACGTAATAAGAACAAAATATGAAAACATCATCTAGCCGTCGTTGAGAACTCCTTTTCCTCAACACCAGCATCAATTAGGTCTTCCTCGTCCGCTGGCATGTTCGTCTTCTCCCGCTCTCGTCGCCGTTCTAGCTTTTCCGATCGCTTCTCCATTACACCAATATGATCCGTAAACATGAGTTTCAAAGCAGGCAGCATCGGCGGAATCTTCGATAGTTCCGACAGGCGAACTCGCATGTTGTCAAACGCAACACCGACATCGGTGGGCAGGCCCTCCCGCAGCAGCGGAATCTTGGCATATCGCTGACTGAAATGCGTCAACATGGTGAATTTTGCTTTCATCGATCGGCCAGCTTCCACCGCCTGTGACGTCGTGCTGTGTCGCTTCTTCTTGGCGTCCTCCTCCATCCCGTCCTCCATGGTCGCCTCATGGATCAGTAGATCGCAGTTCTTACCAATGTCGACCAAGTTCTGGCACGGCATCGTATCACCAGAGTAGCAGATTTTCCAACCGGCAGTCGCGGTGACGCTGATGCCGAACGAGGCAGCACAGTGGACAACGGGGCAGATCTGAATTTCTTGCAAGTCGAGACTGCGAAGGATATCCTGAGCGACCGGACCAGGAACGAGTCCACTGCACCAATCCGCACAATCGACAATACGGATGTCTTCCATTATGGGCTCGAAGCGTGAGGAGAAGACCTCCAGGAAAGAACGAATAGGTTCCGGGAGGAATATTATCAGTGGCTCAGCAGCATCACCAGAAAGCTGCAAGAGACAAAGAAAACAACAGCCTTGTTACTGTACTCATGCATGTACAGTTGAAAAATCCGAAGACATCACTCTTCACCTGACAAGAAAATATCTGTCCGTCTTTCGGTCTATCATTGCATGTCTTTGTCTGTTTGCCTGTCTTTCTGTCCGCTTGTCTACATATTTGTCTGTCTGCCCTGTCTGCATGTCTGTCTGTTTGTGTTTGTCTGGTGGCATTGTTATCTACTGAATTATTTTGATTCCTGTCTACCTTGAAACACTCCTTCCTCGTGCGGATGAGGTTGATCAGACCCAGATGATGATCCGCGTGGGCATGCGATAAGTAAATTGATTTCAGTCGCCGCATCTCCTCATCCACATGAATAGGGCCGAAAAAGTTCATCATCTGTTTGGCTGTGCTTTCACCGCAGTCAAACAGCATTGAACACTCCCTATTGATCCTCAGCAAAACGGCACTGACGTTCCTGACTTTGCTGGGTAATGCCGAACCTGTTCCCAGGAAGGTCACATCCGGTTCCTTAAGATCGTTTGCGAAGCTATGAGCGGCAAAGTTTTTCCGGTAATCTTCCACTGCTTCTATCAAGCCCTCGAACAACAGAACTTCGTTCCGAAACTCTTCGTTATTTAACACGATGGCCGATTCAGCAACCAGTCGACGAGGAGGCCGAAGATAGTAAGACATGAGGGGTTTGGCCGGAGTGGCTATCAGGGGAGCGGCCGAGGCGTCTATCGGATTCTCCGACCGAGATCCAGATGCCTGGACAGGCTGTTGCCCAGGCAAAAGAGGAAATATAGTTTCATCCAGCATGTTGAGTTGAGCCTGAATCCGATAGGGCGCGACAGTGTTGGGGTTGCAGTTGGACTCGTTGGCGACGATGTGGTGAGTACTCGGCGAAAACAAATTTACCCACTCAAGATATCTGAAAAAAAGATCATATCAGTCTTCTAAGGTGTAGTTATGCCTGGCTACCTAGCATTCCCGTCAGTTAACTGTCCAAGTTTCGACAGGGAGCACTCACCGTTTGGAATGGAAAACGTCCGCCGGCGTAAAATGTACCACCACCTCCATGACGTCATCTATGGACACGGCAGACTGCTGATGCTTCTGCACGGCTGGGCTAGCAAAGAGTGAATCAATGTGTCCAAGCGTCGGACACTCGACGATCATGAAAACGGGTCCAGGGCTGTGGGGCTCGCAAACGTCTCGTGCCAGGACGGTCTTCCCATTTCCCAGCTTGACATCCTCCCCGCTCTTCAACTTCGCTAGTAGAGGGCCAGGAGGCACACCGAACTGAATACACTTGCTGATGAGCAGCGCACCGGGCTTATCGGCGATTTTGCCAATGTAGGCGACGGCAACGTCAACCGGAAGTCTCGACGGAGACGCGCTGCGGGAACGTTTTCTTGAGATTGACTCCGTCCGATTACCAGAGGGAAGTGGATTCAAAATCACAGATTGGATAGTGACAGCGTGATCATGAAAGGGCGTTTCCGACAAGGGCACCTGGTCGATCTCTGTTCCGGACACCTGTAAATACAAACTGAATTCAACTAAAATTTAAATAACAAGATGATGCAAAGTTTCGCGAATCGTGTTCGAATGTTCAAATAATAATTAGAAACTTCATCATTCAACCACAAGTATTCATCGAGTGATTGATTGCCTCAGTGTAGTAGTAGAATATAAACGGATCATTGATTGGCAGATTGGTGGCTCAATAACAATTCTCGATGAACTTCGTCATGGGGGCTTCTGGTTGATTGATTGATTGCCTCAGTGTAGTAGTAGAATATAAACGGATCATTGATTGGCAGATTGGTGGCTCAATAACAATTCTTTATGAACTTCGTGATGCGGGCTTGTGGTTGATTGATGAGTGCGCTCAAATGGCCCTTTAATGCTCCATTGATCAGTTGATTAAATGAATTCATCGCATCTCCACGCTACCCGAAATTGAATACAGCCAAAATACAGGATCGCTGGGCTTAGGTAAAAGACAAGGAAAGCCGGAACCCATTCAGTCAAAATATTCTCACCTGCAGAAATCGCTTGGTCATGGCGTAAATGTCGTTGATCCCTTCCGGTCCATGCAGACTCAGCTTCGGCACCCCCATATCCTGCATCGTCAACGACAGCCCCGCCAGTCCGCCGATGTTCGCCCAACTCCGCGAGGTAAAAAACACATTCTCCACCTTCCCCAGTCGCAGTTTGTGCTCGTGGATAAAGCGCTGCGTGCCCTCGCCGCAGTTGAAGAGGTACCGCGTGCAGGACGTCGTCAGCATCACTGAGCAGGTCGATCCGCGCGATCCATCCCCGATTATTTGGAGATACGCCTGGGAAGGAGACGTCAGCACGGCGCCTTCGTTCCGTCTCCGGACACGAGGCAACACAGTCTTCTCTTTCGGCATCAGGTTGAGGAGATACTGAAGCCTGTCCTTATTCCCGGTGACGGCAGTCCGGATGATGGGACGGAGGAATGTTGCTGGAGTCAAAAGATGAAACGGTTGAATGGTGGGGAGTGGCATATAGACCCGATGTGTCACTTGAAGATGACAGGGAATATCACCGGTGAAGTGCCCGAGCTCCGCGACCTCAGTCAGTCTGACAGCGGCGACGTCGGTTCTCTTGCGTGTAAATGCTACTGCATCTGATGAAACAACAAGAAGAAAAGCTAAGATATTTTAACTAAAGGATGCTAGATTTAACTCGATTAATTAAAATAATTTTTGTGGTGAAAGTGGAAAGGACATGATTTTCGAGATGAAAGTAAGCTAGATAAATCAAAAGTTTCTTTCATCAGCAGAAAGCGAAACATTCAGTCTGTCCCCCAAACGCCTCCCCCCTAAACGCTTCCCCCCTCACCCGCTATGCAAGAATCCGTTCGTATTATTTCATAGCACTGATTTCTTACGAAAATCAAACGCAATTTCCGCGAAACTTTCTTGCACTTGAACGTTGCGTCTTACGCATTTTGTCTCAGCATCAAACATTATTCCCCGCCAGCTTCGCGCATTGTAAGTCCACCCGCTGATTGGCTAATACTTTGCCACAAATTCACGACCCATCGGGCAAGTTTGCACTGTGCAGTGCTCAAATTTGCAGTTGCCAGTGCGTTGCTAAAAAACGCTTCTTTCCTCATCTTCGCACTGTAGCATTTTTTCTCTGCCCTGTGTGGTTTAGTTCCACCGGAACGATGTTCTCATCGACCGGAACGTTCGGGGCTGGCGCTGCGGGGACGGGGCTGTTTGGGACACAAGCCGCCGCGACCACCCCGACCAACCCCAACAAGGACTACGAGTTGCCGTCGCCGCCGGATGACACCGTCCAGACGCTCCGTTTCAGTCCTGCTACAGTGCAGCAGAACTTCTTGGCCTCCGGCAGCTGGGACGGGCTGGTTCGGCTGTGGGAGGTGAACATTCCATCCGCGCAGCAGAACGCACAAAATCAGGTTATCCCACCGAACATCCAAGCTGCTCCGAAAGCCCAGCAGACCGCGGGTGGGCCGGTCATGGACCTTTCCTATAGCGACGTAGGTGGACGATTTTATTTTCATGACATGTGCCTATTTACTTTACTACAACTACAGTTTAGCCCTTTTGTGATAACATGAGATTCATGCTAAGAATAAACTCTTGATTGACCGATTTAGCGCTTCGGTTTTGAATGTTTTGGTTATTTATGATTGGTCAATTGATTGATCAATTGATTGATCAATTGATTGGTCAATTGATTGGTCAATTGATTGGTCAATTGATTGGTCTATTGATTGGTCAATTGATTGGTCTATTGATTGGTCAATTGATTGATTAAACATTCGAGTGGGTAGAATATATTCGATGGTCTTCTTCTTGTTTATTTTAACGTTTTCGTATGTCCAAGTTGACAACGCAAATGATGTACTTTACCCATCAGGAACCGTTTTGATTTGATTTGTGGCACTTTGCAAGGATGGATTTCTATGGATCAGTGCTGTGAGAGCACCATGATTCAAGCCAACATTTAAGCCTTGCGTGTGATTGATTGATTAGATTGAATTTGTTTTAGGGGGAGAAATGATTCAACAGTTTGCTTTTTCCTTTGTGTGCTCAGGATGGCAGCAAAATTTTCTTCGGCTCAACGGACAAAACCCTCAAGATGTGGGACCTCAATTCGAATCAGGTCACGCAGATTGGATCTCACGACGGTGTCATCAAGTCAGTGCATTTCATCCAAGGCGGAAACTATCAGTGTGTAATGACCGGCAGCTGGGACAAAACGCTCAAGGTGAATCTTCTGTTTTCCCTCTTTTTAGCAAAGCTTTGAATAAAAATAATATTCCTCATGTCCCCTTCAGTTCTGGGACGCTCGACAGCCCAACCCAATGATGGTCATCGCCCTTCCAGAGCGACTCTACGCCGCAGATGTGGTAGGTTACGTTCGCTTTCTTGTTTCGTCTGGTTATGTTCTTAAAACTAGAACTGCGTGACCGTGTTTCAGCTCTACCCGATGGCGGCAGTTTGCACTGCGGGCAAACAGTGTGTCGTGTATCAGCTTGATGGCACACCGCGAGAGTTTAAGAAGGTGGATACAAGTCTGAAAAATATGGTAGGTTTGCTTGATAGATTCAGCCACCGTCTGAAGATTCCGTCTGAAGATTCCGTCTGAAGATTCGTCTGACGATTCCGTCTGACGATTCCGTCTGACGATTTCGTCTGACGATTTCGTCTGAAGATTCGTCTGACGATTTAGTTGACCTGTACCATGTTTTTAGCTACGGTGTCTGTCGATTTGTACCGATCCAAAGACGCGCCAGCCAACCGGCTTCGCTGTCGGCAGCGTGGAAGGCCGAGTCGCGATTCAGTATCTCAACCCACCCCAGCCCAAGGATAACTTCACCTTTAAGTGTCATCGTGTCGATCAGAGCACCAACGTTCAAGAAATCTACCCTGTATGTGCAGTACTTATTCTAGGTTGGATTTTGTCCTTCAATCTTGTTTTCAAAGCTTTGGTTGGTTCGTCAGGTAAACGGCGTGAACTTCCACCCGGTCCACGGGACGTTGGCCACCCTGGGCGGAGACTGCAAGTACAGCTACTGGGACAAGGACTCGCGGACCAAGCTGAAGACGTCGGAAAAGTGCGACCAGGCTCTGACCACGGGTTGTTTCAGCGCGCGCGGCGAGGTGTTTGCGTACGGAGTGGGCTACGACTGGGGTCAGGGTCATGAGTTCAGCAATCCCGCGAAGAAGCCGCAGATATTCCTCAACTACTGCTTCGAAGACATGAAACCTCGCAAGAAGACGTGAAGCCTGCCAATAGATTGCCTTTGCCTCTTTTTCCTCCTACTTTCCGACCCTCTTCTCAATTCTTGTATTTTTACGGGTTTCAATGAGTGAACTATTTACACAGATTACACGTAACGACATGTCCTGGAAGATAGAATCGCTATTGACTGCCTGTTTTGGCCTTCACGAAAGATCAATAGCGAAATTGAACAGCAAACTATCATCAAACAAGTCACAAGAGCTTAAAACAGAGGGCATGGAAGATGAAAACAAAAACAGTGAGTTTCTTGTAAGAACTGAACTTCAGTCGCCCGATGAACCAGACAAGCCACTAATAACTACGCACAGAAATGGGAATAAAATACGGAACTACAGTAGTACACGATAAAGAGAGAAGTAACTAGCAACGGGAAAAATGTGTAACAAAAAGAAAAGAAGGTCCAACCCTGGTACCAAGCATTCCCCGATTACTGCTGATTCATGGGGCCGGGACCACGTCCACCGCCACTACCGCCATGGGCCGGACGGCCGGGCTGTGTGAAGCACACTTTGAAGAGATACGGATGTCCTATCTCTGCAAACATTCCAAAGCTGTCAAAATGTTGGAATGAAATAGATATAATTCCTCAAACAACAGCTTACTCTTGTTGGGCATTTCAGTATGGTTTGCCAGGATAAGTGCTTCGACAGCTAATTCCATCGTCTCCCACTCAGCAAAGCCAGAACAGCTACGCTCGCCTGCAAATCAAATCGAAATAAGCCAAAAAATAATCGTGACGACAACATACGGCAATACTGCCAGAAAGTACACCTTAGTACGTACTCTTTCCCTGCAGTATGGTGATTGAGGGCTTCACACTTCCATTTCGAGTGAATACCTGCAACAAGCAACAGTTTAGAGAGGAAGAGCCAAAACATCCCATACTACAAGACACTTGTCCGAAAGCAGAAGGCCGATTTGTACCTCGGCAACCTCCTCTTCGTCTGACCCCGATGGTGCGTTGAAAAAGTGCAAGCAACGAGTCGGCGGAGTGATGCGGTTCTTCGAAGCCAGTTCATTGGTCGAGAAGCGGTTGTTGCGACTGCCGGTGAAGTCCTTGTAGGAAGGCGTTCCATCCCCGAGCGGATAAGGATTCGGAACCTCGTTCAAATTTGCCTGCCTCGAGACACTGCAACAAAATGCATGCAGTACATTAACCACCAGCTACAAAAACTGTATAAAAAGCTCGCCCAGCACTCCAAAAACTTACGCTACTTGGAGCTTCTTCTCAAAAATGAAGATCCCATTCAGCTGTTCAATGGCTCGCTGCATGGCTCCCGCGTCGCTCATCTGGATCATGGCCGTGCCTTCCTTGGTCTTCAGAAACTTGATCTAATCCGGAAAAAAAGCTGAGCTAACTATACAGCAAACTTTATCAACGGTCAAGGGAACCAACTTACACGCTGAACGTTGCCGTACAGGCAGAAGAGATTGAACAGACGGTCGCAGTTGAACTTCTCGGGGCTCAACCCATACAGCATGGCCACCGTGCCGTCTTGGTTCCCCTGCTGACCGCCGTAGCCGCGATCGTTGTAGCCGCGATCGTAGTGCCCGCCAGACTGCGGTCCACCGTATTGACTGCTGAAAGAACGGTAAAGAAAATGGAAAAAACCGCACTAAGATACATGTACCACAGCTGAAAACAACAATGTCGAAGACGCACCTAGAATCTTGGCGACTTCCATAGGAACCGTACTGGTTGTTTCGCTGATCGTAGCCTCCCTGCTGGTTGCCGTAACTGTTGGGGCCATACCCAGCGACGCCTCCTGCCGCGCTGTTACTGCGACTGTCGGGATACTGACGGTCATACGGGCCGGGTTGATCGACGAAGCCTTGTCCAGGTCCCGTTGCATAGCTTCCACCTGCCGCAACAGAAGTTGTAAAACGGCTAATAAACAACAAAATGAGCCGCGTCATACCATAACCAGGAACAGGTTGGTCGGGTCGCTGCAGCAACGGTTGCGGACGAGCATTCGGATCAGGACCTGTTAATATCACACGGTAAAATGCCAGCCCTCGAAGGGGAATCTCCTCAAGTTGTCCGGACAGTCTCTGCCCATCGACCACACATCGCCCCAACCACCACCGGTCGGTCCCATCTCCATAGCCCCACCGATCCACATCCTGAGAAAGAGAACAGCTGTAATACGATATAAAAGGTTGGTAAGGCTTGCAAAAACGGCATGCAAATTTAATCTCTTTTCATGTGAAGGACAAACATATTTGCCAGGACTGGCGGACGGTAAGCGAGGTGTGCCATGTACGTACTGGATGTGACTCGGAACGGGGACGTGGGTTTTGTCTCGTGTTGCGCTGTTTGTGACGTCGACGTCGGAGATGGGACAACACACGCTGTGTGAGCTGTTGCGATGTGTGGTGGTGATGTAGAGTCATGGACAACTTTATGTCTCTCTCTCTCTCTTTCACAGTGGTGTTGGTGGTAGTTATGTGTGGGAGAAAGCATGAGAGATTAAAGTGTCAGTACGAATGGCGACGATTGTCCCTCGTCATATATAATCTGCACAATGGGGCCTTGTGCAATTTATTGTTCTGACGGGGGCGTGTAGTGTGGCAGTCGAAACGCGACTGTCTGGATCTTTCTGTATATACACGGCTGACAAATGCGACTGTCGACAATAATGACATGGAAGCACTTACCGGGAAGATCCGTGCGGGTGTAGTCCCAGCTCTCCTTATCGTTGCGGAGGATTGTCAGGGTCAATGGCTAGAAGAAAGCCGTGAAAAGTAAATCGAATGCTCTCAGCCACAGAGGAAACTTTGCTTGGTCTGTAGCATTCGGCTGGCGATTCTACCTTGGCGAATTCGATCTTCAGAGTGCAGCAGCCGGAGTAGATATCCGCGCCGTTGAGGAAGCTCTTGGCGGTGACAGCCGACTGCACCGTGTCAAACTCCACCATGGCCTGGATGCCCAACTTGCGGAACACCACGATGCGTTGGACGTTGCCGTGCGGGCTACAGATCTTATGGATCACGTCCTGCAAAGATAAACAAAACAAGACAAATCAGAATATGCGTGCCGGGACTTGAACTGTTCGCGTTTACGTACCACATCGATCGGGTAGATGGCGTTGTTGACCGACAGCAGCAGCACGTTGTGCTCCTTAAGAGGATCGTCCACATTTCCGCCAGTTCGGTGGATCTTCTGGCTGGTCGAATAGTTCACCGCCGAATCCACACCGCGAATTGTCAGAACACCACCCTGAAGAAAGAGACGTTGATCAGCAAAGGAAACTTCAAATCACATGACAACCTATCAATCATTTTTTGTGTTACAGTATGAGGCAAAGGATGTATTTCGGCTCATCCTCCACTAGGTCGATAAATCGGCTCACTTGTGGATTTCTTTGATGGCAGCTGCTTGATTGTTTGATTTTCAGAAGTGCTATATCATACTAGCATATAGTACAGCAAATCAAACAATCAAGCACCTGCCATCAAAGAGAAGCCCATGAGTGAGCCGATTTATCGATCAAGTGGAGGGTGAGCCGAAAACAGACTTCGCCTCATACTTTTCGGTCATTTAATCGAATAATCAACGAGACACTGCCATTAACATCAGTTGCTAACGTCCAACTTCGAATATGATATAATTATGCAATGCCACCCAAATATCTTACCTGAACAACGCGGGTGGCAGCTTCCTGATCCTATACGAAAATGAGAAAAGTTAAGACACAGTTCCGCGACCATTAAGATATTTACACTGCGAAAACACCATCAAACAGAATGGTTATTTCGCCGGGAAATTTCTCAATTGAACAACCCGTTTTAACTGAAACGCATTAATACTAAACACGTGGCCAAAACTTAGCCCGGTTCGGTCCCTCTAATTGGCTTCTTAACACGAGTAGGCGCTACGTGACATCAATGGCTTCTCGGACTTGCAATAACCAGATAAGGTGTTTGGCCATATGTGTCGAGTCCTATCACTCCTACCATGAAAAAGTTCGAATCAAATGTCACTCACAGTCATTTCGACCAAAGCCTGACGTTTCTTCGGCAGCATCACCACAGCCCTGTACAGAATTTGTCATTTAAAAATGGAATATTAACCACAGTTCCACTAAAATGAGGTTGACGGAACTTACTTGACAACTCCGAATTTGCCAGCAGCCTCAGCGACGTCCGCCTCCACGGCCATCTCAGGCAGAGTGCGAATGTGAACCACAGGTGACGGCGTGGTGTCATTGAAGGGCTGAGAATAAAATAGAAGAATGTAAGAGTTAATACAAATTCCAATAGGGGACCCGCTTACCATTCGGTGGAAGCCCGGCGGAGCAGGGCCTCGATTGCTATTGAAGTTGTTGTTGTTCCCGTACATTTGCGGAGCTGCTCCATACTGAGGCAGGGTACCCTCGAAACGTGGTCGCTTCGCTGCCGGAGACTCCATCGTGGAAAACATGATTGCAGGTTTTTGATTTGGGAATCCGAAATTTGAAATCGGAGGTGCAAGCTGGAAAAAGGTGCGAAAATTGAAAAAAGTTTGTGTTTGGGATGGCGAAAAAAGATGGAGGACGACTACGACTGACACAGTGGATTGACTGAAATGAAACCAAAGCAACGACAGGGAATAGAACTATAATGCACACTATGCACACTATGCACACTATGCACACTTTGCAGTGCGTAAGTCGAGACTGTGCGCGCGCAATGCACAATGCACGCCAAAGACTGCAAAGAGGTTAAATTACTTATTTATCCTGTTTGAGTGCACGCCCTTCTTAACGACCTCAGAGGTCCAAATGAGAACCCCTTAATGAACCCCTTAATATTTAATAGGCCTCAATCATTTTGTACCCACCGAACCAGCAGTCGAAAAAGATAATATTTATATATAGATAAACTAAATTAATCTGTCATTACACTACTAAAATGAACTCAGGGGCTTTTAGAGCATTAAATTACAGGACTCATTACAGTCAGTACGTGGTCCATCGTGATCGCGCCCAGTTTAAAATAAAAAAGCTCATTTATCAGGTAGAAGCAGAACCAATCTTGGCGTGTTCCTTCAGCGGATATTGCTCCGGGTGGCTCTTTACCGCATCGAGCATCTCTTTCCGTTGCTTGCGCAGATTCCACGGCAACTCATCGAAGACGTCGTTGAACAAATCCTCCGGTGCCGGGCGCAGTTTCTTCTCCGCTTTCTGGAATGCCACCATGACTTGCTTTTTTGCCTTATCCCGCCACTGGGTCTCTTTCTCGTCGTTCCAGAAGCCCTTGTGCGTCATATACTTCCGGATGCGCGAGATGGGATTGTCCTCCTGATCCCAGTACTTGACCTCATCCACCGACCGGTACGCCGAACTGTCATCCGACGTGGAATGGTGACCGATGCGATAGGTCATAGCTTCGATTAAAACTGGGCGATTCTGTGTGAGGCAGAGGTCTCGTGCGGCTTTCGTAACGTTGTAGATGGCCAGCGTGTCGTTGCCGTCCACTCGGATCGTTGGTATTCCGTAGCCGGGCCCACGCGAAGCAATGCCGTCACCGCGGAACTGTTGCGAGGTGGGAGTGCTGATGGCGTAGCCGTTGTTCCGGCAGAAGAAAATGATCGGACAGTCGAGGGTGGCGGAGAAGTTGAGCGCGGCGTGAGCATCGCCCTCACTAGCGGCACCTAAAAAGAACAGATGTTTAATTAGAGGTACAAATCAATAAAGAGCGCTAATTCAGAGAATTCCACTACGTCTAGTTCTAGCAATGGCTTGAAGTACAAATGCAAGATTATGAACTGACTTTAGTGCTTACCGTCGCCGAAATAGCATATAACGACTTTTCCGTTTTGGGCTCTTTTGTAGGCATAAGCGGATCCAACTGCCTGCGGCATCTGGGTTGCCAGCGGGGAGGAGACCGTGACAAAGGCCAGCTCCTTCGATCCGTAGTGCACCGGCATCTGCTTTCCCTTCCCGATGTCCTCCTCATTTCCGTAGCATTGGTTCATGAACTGGTCGAGCGTGAAGCCGCGCCACATTAAAATTCCAGCTTCCCGATACTGAACGTAGGCCAGGTCTTTATCGTCTAAGCCGGCCGCACTGCCGATGAGCGTGCCCTCCTCGCCGAAATGGGTCATGTAAAACGAAATTCGACCTTGCCGTTGAGACTCGTACAGTATCTTGTCCATGTAGTTCAGCAAAGTCATGGTCTGGTACATTTTTACCAGCGTGGCTTCATCCTAAACAAGAGGGCCGTGAGCTGGACCATTGTGTGCTTGCCAGTCGCTGTCTGTCTGTCTGTCTGCCTGTCTGTCTGTCTGTCTGTGTGTGTTTGTGTGTGTCTGTGTGTCTGCCTGTCTGTTTGTCTGTCTGTTTGTCTGTCTGTTTGTCTGTTTGTCTGTTTGTCTGTCTGTCTGTTTGTCTGTCTGTTTGGTTACGCATCTCTCGTTTGTTTGCCTGGTCGTCTACCTGTATCTTAGCAGTTATGTCTATTGCAGACCTATCTGGCTGCTTGATTGCTGTTTCGGCATGAATGCCAATTTACACCAAAAAGAGAAAAAATCCAATTTACCAGATTGGGATCTTGAGTGGGGTCATCAATTATCCCGCGTCGATCCATGACACGATAGACAGGAATCCCTTCGTATGCTTCCGGCATCAGGAAATCCATTTTACCGGTCCATTTAGAGCGAGAGCCTGGAAAGCGGGGTCGATCTGCGGCCAAATCAACGGCATCTGCCGGGGTAGCTTTATTGCCTTCTGCAATGATATGTTGCATTAATTCTACTTGTACGATCTAATAATCGAACTAAAAAACACAAAAAGGTTGGCTAAGTCAATCAACCAATCAATGCATAATTCATCCTCAACCAATTAAAGAACAGTTGCATACTTCTAAAAACAGTTACTAGACACAATACAGTGGCAAGCTTCATGCAGAATTTTCATGAAATAAAAACGATGTTTTTAGAAAGCATTTCTCTTATCCAAATTTACAGTCTCTTAGTTCGTAGCAGTACCACGGCACCACGGCAGCAGTAATCTTACCGGTTGAGCTTTCCGCCTCCTGAATGGCTTTATCCACTGCAGCAGCACCGGGCGCAACCCGAGCGGCATATCCTCTGATTCCACCAACTGAAACACTATTTTGCCGAGGAAAATAAATTCCAGCTATCAAACAAGAGACGCAATCACACATATAATAAATACATACTGCAAAAATACTGCACATTATGATACTGCACTGTATCGATCATTTGGTGCTGCGTTTTAGACCCACCTGTACATTATGACTGCACCCACTGTGCTTCACTGCAGTTATAATATACGGTGGATCTAAAAAGCAGCACCAAATGATCGAGACAGTACAGTAGTACACGCACACTTACAACTGATTTCGCCTCCATTATTAGGAATTTTAAAGCACCGCTGCACTGCTCGCAGGGATAAATAATTTGAAACCCGATGCATTGCGATGTGACTTAAAAAAAAGCAAATTCCAAGATTTGTACGAGCATTGACAAAAAAAAGTGGTAGTGAATTGATAGTAGCGATCGGCTGGATCAAACCTGGAAACAAATCAAACCTGGAAACAAATCAACGTCGATCAGCTGATTTTGTCCTTTGTAGGCGTGGCAAAGGAGGCGCGGTTTCATCAATTTAAGACCTCCCCTTTTGCCGGTCTCTCTACCAAAGAGCATGCGATTATGAGTACGAGGTAAAACTCCCAATGCTGCGCAAGTTTTAATTTGGCATACATGCTGCGCACGACAGAGCAAACAGGGCAAAATCGTGACGTATATCAATTTTAATTTTGTGTCAAAATTATTGTCACGCATGTTTTTCCAATTTATTGCTGATTTTTTGAACCCAAAATATCGACAAAACAATGAGAGAAAAGTGTGCGAACTGCGAACGCGGCATTTATTCCATTTCCGATCTTGCGCAGCATTGGGAGTTTTACCCCGTATAAATTAATCTACGGACTTGAGTCTACATTCTCTTTTCTTTTGGCACGCCGCCTTATTTTTATTGGTTTATTTATACTGTTTAAAGCTTATTGTTACTGTTTTTGCAAGGGAGCCGACGTTTGGCAGTGCTAATCAATATGGCAAGCAACATCCACCAGGATTACAAATTTGAGGAAGCGGGATATCGACTGCTCTTTCTGGAGTGGCTGCAGGAGTGGAAGCAAGAAGCAGCCAGCAAAGGCAGCAACGCTCAATATTGCTACAATAATGTACGTTACGTCGGTAAATCGATTGATTTATTGCTCATGCTGGATTCCTAGGCTGCCGTGGAAGCCTTCAATTGATTGGTC
>LRSR01006710.1:0-22127 GCA_001579985.1 Hypsibius dujardini
ACCAGATTACTCCGCCATGACATTCCAGTCACCGTTTCTCACGGCTTCAGGGACGACCATTCCGCGTCGGTCCATGAGGAATAACTCCATCAGCGGCAGTGGCGGTGGCAGTAGTAGCGGTGGTGGTAGCGGCGGTGGCAGTGGTAGCGGTGGTGGCGGTAGTGGTAGCGGTGGTGGTAGAGGTGGTGGTAGAGGTGATGGTGGCAGTGGTAGCGGTGGTGGCAGTGGTGGCGGTGGTGAAGTGTCGGCTCCGTTGCCGGGTTTTCGGGACTTTTTGCAGAGCAGCCGGATCAGCTGCTCTTCCGTTGCCTCGCCGTCGTCGTCGTTGCAGAGTCCTCCGTCCTCGGCGCTGGCAGTGGAGTGGGGACGTCAGTTCGTGCCCGTGATGCTGTCGGGGTATGGTGAGTCATCGGAGTCCTCGCCATCGCGATCGGAGTCTGCTAGAATGAGGACGGGCTTCGAGACGCCGAGGAAGACGGGGAAATTTCCTGACCAGGTAAGCATTGGCCATGTTTATTTGCGCCGCGTTGTTTTCGTCCCAGGTCCCATGTGTTCGTTGTGTGTCTGTCCGTTTGGTCTGATGGTGGGAAAAGTGCGAAATTTCGGAGGATTTGCAGTCGATTGTTTAGCAGGCCGCATATCCAGACAAATCCATGTATCGTGGCGTTTTTAAGTTTGTGATATTTCTCTGACTGTTTTTGGTCCTTATTTTTCACCGTCTTACTAAATCCCTGTAATGATCGGCAAAGTCCCAAAGGTCACTGTCTATCTCACTGCCAACCTGTCTGTCTGCCTGTCTGTCTGTCTGTCTCACTGCCTGCCTGCCTGTCTGTCTGTCTGTCTGTCTGTCTGTCTCACTGCCTGTCTGCCTGCCTGTCTGTCTGTTCTCTTTCTGTCTGTCTGACTGTCTGTCTGACTGTTTGTCTGTCTGTCTGACTGTTTGTCTGTCTGTCTGTCTGTCTGACTGTCTGTCTGACTGTTTATCTGTCTGTCTGACTGTTTGTCTGTCTGTCTCTGTCTGTCTGTCTGTCTGACTGCCTGGTGCCTGGTGCCAAGTGACTGCTTTCAGCCACCAGAGCGCATTGCAGGTTTTTTGGCACTGAACTCAAAAACTCATTCTATACTTTCCCTCCAGTTAAGAGTCCAACGAGCAGACAGACAGACAGACAGGGTGTGGTCGCGTCTTTCGAAAACCTCATGCGACGCTTCCGCCAAATAAAAAGGGAAGAACCCAACCCAAAAAGACGCGGCCGTCTTGTATGGAGCCTTTATTTTCAAAGGCAATAAACGGCTCATAAACATCGCGGGCAATTTTCTCAAAAGGACGCGCGCCACACGCTTCGCTGTCTTACGACCGCTGATTTACGATACGGTCATCAGTCGCAGCTTCTGTCCTTAAAAAATGTTCTTTCGAAGAACAAAAAGACGCCGCCGTGGTTTAGATCCGACGCCGTAGAAAACATCTGCTTCGATGTAAGGATGACTGCGTCTCAACTGTGCCTTAACTGCGTCTTGACTGTGCCTTAGCTGTGCCTTAACTGTGTCTTAACTGTGCCTTAACTGTGTCTTGAACGGAGCCACACAAGCACACAGGTGTTTTTGAGTGCCGTGTACTATGCTTGCCCACCCAGATTAAAAAGGCGGCGGAGACCGGGTGTAAACGGTAAACGGTAATTAATATTGATAACTCAAGGTGTCAAGAGTGCGTGATTTAGGAGGTGTCATTTGAAATGTAGCCATTATTACAGAAATAGAAACAAGGTGTCTGTCTACACGCTTCACGTTACCGTTCGACAACCTGAAATGAACCTGTGGCATTCACACGTGGCAAAAATCTTGCGCTGACCGAGTTAAGCACTTTAACTCGGGGGTGTGTACAACAGCCTGCGTCGAACGAGTGTAATGGCTTAACTCGGTTAGCGCAGGCTTTTTGCCGCGTGTATGTCTCATTCACCGCAATACCGCCGAAACTTGAATCTGTGGGTGCAAACACAGCGTATGGCAAAGGAGCAGAAAAAGCCGTGGAAAACAAATCCCTCGAGGGACCTGACACAGACAGGCGGAGGAAAAGTATCAGGGGCTCGGACAAACAGGCACGAAGCTTTTAGGTTGGATAGTAACGTACCACAGACATCAAATACAATTCTAGAGGCAGACATTCGGTTTTCAGACATAAGAAAAACACAGACAAAGACACAGATAGACACAGACAGACAGGCAGACAAACAAACAGACACACAGGCAGACAAACAAACAGACAGACAGACAGACAAGCAGACAGACAGGTAGGCAAACAAGCAGACAGACTGGCAGACAAACAAACAAGCAGGCAGACAGACAGACAGACAGACAGTATCGCCCAACCAGATTATGAAAGGCTGAAAGCGAAGAGTCATGGTAGAGTCCAAAACCCTTGTGAGCAGGCAACGGGCAGAAATTCGTTCCATGGAACTCAGCTTCTCTCAATTTCTTCCACAGTCCCTCAGTTTCCTGAAGCATTTGGTCGAAATGCTACATTTCCCTTTGAAAAGCTCCAATACTGCTCTTTCGAAGATTTATTGCAAAATTCTCCATCCAGGCGGAACCGGAAATCACCTCGGCAACCCAGCACACAGACCCAGACAAAACAAAACAGACGTTCGTTTTCGCGCAGTATTCCTAATCGAACCGGGGGAACCCTTACTCACCCATGTAGTGTGGCGCCGATTTTTTCCACGGTTTTCCTTTACTCCGTCTCCGGTGTGTCGCTGCGGGCATGTGTGCTGTGTATGCCGCTCTTGCGTGGTGGTAGAAGAAGCCGTGGATCGTTTCATGTCTGTAACTGACTCAAACGTCTCGGCGCCGTTCTCTCCTACGTACTCTCATCTCAGACAAAGGCACAGATAGACACAGACAGACAAGCAGACAGACAGGCAGACAAACAGACAGACGGACAAACAGACAAACAGACAGACAGGCAGACAAAGAAACAGACAGACAGACAGACAGACAGTATCGCCCAACCAGATTGTGAAAGGCTGAAAGCGAAGAGTCATGGTCGAGTCCCGGCGCCGTTCTCTCCTTCGCACCTTCATCCCGGCATCGCGTCACTCACTCCCTCCATTTGCACCGGCATTTTTTGTTTTACGCAGGCACACGACGGAGACGATCACACCGCCACCACCGCCACCACCGCCACTAGTTCGTCTCCCACGAAGCTACGTACCATCCGCGCAAAAGGTTAGGCAGATTCGAAGTAATATATGATATTAAATTGATGCTCTGCCTAGAAAATGAAAGAGAAAGGGTGGATATTCTGTACCTTGCCTAAACCTTTTTTCAGTCCTTTTATCGTTGCAGGTTTGACCACCCCGCAGTCAACGATCGGCGTGTCTGAATCGTCCACCACTTCCTCCGCCGCATATCACACATCTTATTCCATGGTGGACTCGTTGATGGAGCCCGGCAGTGCTGGGAGCCAAGTGGAGCCGTGTTGTCAGGCAGCGACGGGGAAGAAGCGTCGGCGGGTGTCTGAGACAGTCGATACGGAGGAGGAGGGAAAGAGGCGTCGGAAGGGCAAGAGCCCGACGAAGGACCAGGCCGTCCCGGATGGGAAGGCCAAGCCGTGTACCTGTGCTGAATGCGGAAAGGCGTTCGAGTATCCGCGGAGCTTGTCCACCCACATGCTCATCCATGAGGACGTCCGTCCGCACTGCTGCCCCTTTGAAAACTGCGAGAAGCGCTTCCGGCAGACTGGACATCTCCAGACGCATTTGTTGATCCACACCGGTGTGAAGCCGTTTCGGTGTCCGGTGCCAGGTAAGAATTGTCGCTTAATGTCTGGCTGTCTTTTCTGTCGGATTTGTCTGTCTGACTGTCTGGCTTTCTTTTCCGTCGGATTTGCCTGTCTGATGTCTGGCTGTCTTTTCTGTTGTATTTGTCTGTGGGATGTGTGGCTGTTTTGTCTGTCAGACTTGCCTGTCTGATGTCTGGCTGTCTTTTCTGTCGGATTTGTCTGTCTGACTGTCTGGCTTTCTTTTCTGCTGTATGTGTCTGTTAGGTGTCTGGCTGTCTTTCTGTCATTTCTGACGGATTTGTCTGTCTGAAACTACGGCTGAATGTAATGCCTGTGTAATTTGGCAGGCCCATGTGCCTGGATTGCTGGATGCATTGTCTGTGTCAATATATAGCTGTCTGAATGTAAAGCCAGTTCTTTTGTCTTAGGGATTTTCCTGACCTCTGTCTGGATTTCTTGTGTGGATATATTTGTCTAAAGCCAGTTATTTTGTCTGTACGTTTTCTCATACCTCCATGTCTGGATTTCGTATCTGGGCATATTCTATCTGAACTGGTTATGCTATTGCTGCGACTGCTTGTGGGTGGATTTGTCTGAACGCGACGACACATGTCTGGTTCCTTGTCTGTGTGGTGTCTTCTTTTCAAGTCTTCGTGTTGATGGTCGTGTTTGCCTGTTTTTATTATTGTTAATCACCACATCCTGGGTGCCTAAACATGTTATGTATCTGCTCTGCTGTATTTTTTTTCGGTCTGCCGGCTGTCTCAGAGGGTTATCTGTCTGTCTGTATGTCTGTCTGTCTGTTTGTCTGTCTGAATGTTTGTCTGCCTGTCTATTTGTCTGTCTATTGGTTTGTCTGTCTATCGTCCTTCTTTCTTCTGTCTATTTCTATTGTCTTCATGTCTGTCTGCCTGTCTCCCTATCTTGTATGTTATCTGAACTTGCCAAGTCTTACTTGCAGGCTGCGTCACGTCGCCCTACCGTCACGCCAACCGGAAGTGCCCATTCCATCCGGACCAGCGCCTGGTCAAGTACGTTCTCGCCAACGCCGTGACTGCCAGGGATCTGAAACCGCTCAACTTGTCCTCCCACATTCCCGCCACACCCTTCCAGCCAGCCATACCGCGGAGCAGTCCGTCCGTTGATCGGGAGTGTGAGAACTCTACGGCCGAAACCGCCGCCGCCTTAGCCTTAATGGAGCTGCGGAACTGGTGTCCCCAGTAAAGGTGCCCTCCATCCAAACATCCATCCAGACATCCATCCAGACATCCATCCAAACATCCATCCAAACATCCATTCAGACATCCATCCAGACATCCATCCAGACATCCATTCAGACATCCATTCAGACATCCATCCAGACATCCATCCAGACATCCATCCAAACATCCATCCAGACATCCATCCAGACATCCATTCAGAGATCCATTCAGACATCCATCCAGACATCCATCCAAACATCCATCCAGACATCCATCCAGACATCTATTCAGAGATCCATTCAGACATCCATCCAGACATCGTCGGCGCACAAAATTCATCATTTTTGTAAATATTTTTTTAAAATCTTGTACACAGGGATACTTCCTTTTGTGTCTTGTGTATGTGTGTGCTCATACTCTCAACATCTTACCAGTTTTATTGCATTACTGTGTGTGTCTTTTTGTCTTGTGTGTCCAAGAAACCCCGAAAATTGTTTTGAGCCTAAAACATGTTCCTTGATGGTCTTGAGATCTGTTATCCCGTATGTGTTTTTTTACTTTGCCTTTCTTTTCTATCTCGGTTTTTTTTGTGCACTCCATGCCGGTACGGAACGTAAATTTGCACCTTTTGTAAAGAGCAATAACTTTGAATGTTTTGGCCCTGTGCGATCCTTCCTAAGCGTATTTGCCAATTCCATTCTGACCGGGAAGTTGGCATGTCTGCCTCACTGGACTGCTTGCCTTGCCTGCGTCTATCTGTCTGTCTATTTGTCTGTCTGTTTGTCTGTCTGTCTCTTTGTCTATCTATCTGTCTGTCTGTCCTAAGCGTATTTGCCAATTCCGTTCTGACCGGGAAGTTGGCATGTCTGCCTCACTGGACTGCTTGTCTTGCCTGCGTGCGTCTGTCTATTTGTCTGTCTGTTTGTCTGTCTGTCTGTTTGTCTATCTGTCTGTCTGTCTATCTGTCTGTCAGTCTTTTGGGTTTCCTTCAAGTTTAATTAGTAATGTTAAAGAGTACTTCTCTAGTGGTACCATAGCTAACATAGCATAATCCTGCCTTTGCGGTAACATGACTCATTTTCGAATTTCTTTACATTTTGTTGTTGTTACTGATGATTGCTCTCAAATCGACCGGAGGAGAGGAAATTTAATTAAAGAAAATTCTCCCGTTATTTGCATAGAGAGAAGATGGCTGGTGGGATGGAGCTGAAAGAGTGTGAAACGTTATGTGTGGGTTTGTTAAAGTCATTTTCCAAGGACAGCCCCGCCATGGTGGACGTGACGCAGCATCCTCGGTATTCGGATGCGAAGCTCTTGATAAAAGTGCGGGAAGCCTACTCGCCGGCGTTCGATGCGGAGAAGAGTCGCCGCGCGAAGCACCTGGAAGTGCTGGAAGACTTGCGAGCCCTGCCCCGGCATATTGAAATACATGCTTTATTCGCAGCCATTGAAGAGTTACAAGGTCTTGATAACTTTTAGACCCGCTGTGCCATCTAATCTGTCTGTTTGTACACCGCGTTGACGAATGCCCATTTACTTACAGTTACGTCGATGGCCTTCAGACTCTTCATTTGTCTGCTTGCCTCACTCTTTCCATGCATGTCTGTCTGCTTATTTATTGTATTTGTCTGCCGAGCTGCCTGCCTGCCTTTATGTTTTTCTGTGTATCGTCTGTCTGTCTGTCTGTCTGTCTGTCTGTCTGTCTGTCTGTCTGTCTGTCTGTCTGTCTGTCTGTCTGTCTGCTTATTTACTGTATTTGTCTGCCGAGCTGCCTCTCTGCTTTTACGTCTTTCTGTGTATCGCTTGTCTGCCTGTCTGTCTGCATCTCTTGCATGAATATTATCCGTCTGATTTCCTACCGAGCACCATGTCTGTCTGACTGCCTTTCTGTCGGTTCGTCTGTTTCTATAAGATGTCTTTGTGCAGACCTCTTTCGCTCACACCTGAACAGTTTCTAGTCTTTGAACCCGTATCCCTATCTAGAGAGATCGGTGTTACTGGTAATTGAATGTTTTCTAATCCGCGTTGACAGGCATATATTGCCGGAGCAGTATCAGTTGTGAGGAGCGTCGATCTACGCCACAAGGTTTCCAGCTCGCGGAGACCTACGAAGGACGGATGCGACTCATCGACCGAATTTAGGAAGGTGTTCACCCTGCAGACGGAGCATTACTACACCAGTTTGACCAACCTCATCTGCAACTGGGCCTGGAGATATCGTCTCAGACGCGGCGGGATAAGGAAGGTCTCGTACATAACCTGCGCGAAACGACGAAGCGGTTACATGCTGCTCGAGAAAAAAGCTGGCGGCTGCAACAGGAGAATGAAAGGCAGATCTCCTTTATCTTGTGACTGTGACTATGTCTATGTCTATGAATATGTCTGTGTCTGTGTCTGTGTCTGTGTCTGTTTGTTTCTGTCTGTGTCTGTGTCTGTACCTGTGTCTGTGTCTGTGTCTGTGTTTGTACTTGTGTCTGTGTCTGTGTCTGTGTCTGTGTTTGTACTTGTGTCTGTGTCTGTGTCTGTGTTTGTACTTGTGTCTGTGTCTTTGTCTGTGTCTGTACCTATGTCTGTGTCTATGTCTATGTCTATGTCTGTGTCTGTGTCTGTGTCTGTGTTTTTACTTGTGTCTGTGTCTGTGCCTATAAGGCTGCATGGTGCCTGTCTTCAGGAAATGGGAAAACGAACTTGAAAGCCGGCAGACAGCGGTAGCGGATCTCACAAAAACTTTGCTGTACATGCATGGGATAACGGAGAAATTGCGGAATAGAACTCAGCCAGCCCTGGCCGAAAAACAGGAGGCGGATAAGATCTTGATTTGGCAGTCGGCAATGTACGGTGTGCTTGAGCAACGGATACATAGCACCGTACAGCAGTATTTCGAAATCAAAGAAGCAAGGCTCGTCGATGTCTTTTATTGTCTGGTAGGAAAATTAAACATAATAACATGAACAAGTAAAACCTGCCCCGTTAAACCATAATAATAACATAATAAACTAAAACTGTCAGAGTTTGAAAAAAGGAGCGAAAAAATGTGTCACAAGAGAGGATTGAACAGCGGACCTCCTGACTGGTTGGGGGGCAATGGGCATAGTGGGTTGGCCTTATTCTATGGGCTTGATTTTATTCTCAGTTTTCTCTCGTCAATGTTGCAAATGGCAAAATAATTCATTAGTTTTAAAAAAAAATTCTCAAAAAGACAAAAAGAAAATGTATTTGGTCCTCGAGTTTGAAAATGGGAAAAAGGTGGCGTTCAGTTTCTCGAATGGGCTGCGTGGCAGCCTGACAGCACTGTGATCTCAACACTGAAGACTGCGGGGGCTATGGGTTGCTCAGTTTCCTGCCTGGCCTGGTGGGCCCCTCTCTAACAACCAGCACCGATGGGTTACCCATATCGGCGCTTGTCGACAATCGGCATGTTGAGGCAACGCCTGAACTCAGGACCACCCAGCAGTGAGCCCCACCCGATACATCGTTCGCCATCTAAGCCCCCCAAAGTAGGGTTACAGCCGGTCCCCTAAGCCAGCCAGCACATACAATTGAACCGTTCATCCCTGTACTTGACTAATTTTGTCCACCTGCATTGTTTAGCCATTGATTGTTTCTTTGACGGTACCATTGCAGCGATACACAACTAAACATGCCGCACTCATGCGCCAAAAGTTTGAGAATTTATTATATGGCTTATTATTTTGCAGAACCAGTCTGCTTTCCCGGCACCATAATTTTTTTTCCTTGGCGGCAACTCTGAAGCAAGGCAACGCCAGATTACGATACGACATTGTGAGTTCCTCCATGAAAGTTGGAAGATGGGACGTGGCCATAGTTCGCCTGGCTGACTTGAATAAACTCCCACGAGTTGCGCTTGCTGAGCTGAGTTTTAACAATAAGGTAACAAAAATATATATATATAGATATATAGAATATAGATGCATGTGTATGTGCCTGGCACTGTGTTTATGTCTGTGTCTGAGTCTGTGTCTGGAACTGTAATTACATGTATGTATGTCTGTGTCTGTGTCTATGTGTATCAGTTTGCCTGTGTCTGTCTCTGTCTGTCTCTGTCTGTCTCTGTTTGTGTTTGTTTCTCTGTCTGTCTCTGTCTGTGTCTGTCTATCTATCTTTGTGTGTGTCTGTCTGTGTCTGTCTGTGTCTGTCTATCTATCTGTGTGTGCGTGTGTGTGTGTGTCTCTCTCTCTCTTTGTGTCTGTGTCTGAAACTGTCTTTATGTCTTTGTGTCTGTCTGTGTGTTCGGCTGTGTTACTGAATCTGTGTCTACGCTGTATGTCTGTGGCTATTTGTATCTGCGTGTCTGCGTCATAGTTTATTCCTGTTTTTATCTTCATGTCTCTGTCGGCTTCTGCGTCTCATTGTATCTCTGTCTCCTTACGAATCGCTGGTTTGATTGGTAGGAAAACGAAAATGCCTGAAACTTTCAGGCAGACGACCAAGAAAGAGCTGGACAACGCCCACGCTACAAAATCGGCAAAATCATGACCGTCCTTCTGAAGGCCAAGCAGACAGTCGTCTATGGGTTCTCACATGTCCGGTCTCTTATGAGAAAAGAAGCGAGGAGGATGAAACGAGTGTTTACTCTCTGAGAATCGGTGGAAAAGTATCGAGTGGCCGGTGATGCCATCAACGATTCAATCAACGACTGCGTAAGGCGTTTAAAGATTTGTCGATCGAATCGAGTCGTTCTGTGGAACAGAAACACCTTTATTTTTTCAGGAAGTACAAAAACAAAATATCGATTTAGACATCGCAGAATCAGCTCTGATTTAGCATGACTGAAATCGCAGTGCGTTCAAAAAGATGGCGTGATCCGGTGTACTGCGACAAGTTCAGCTCGCAAAACCGCCGTCAACGACGCTATGCGCAAGTTGTACTTCAAGTTCGACCAGGACAAGCTAAACGTCCTCGAAAATTGGCAGTTTCATATGGGACTGATTGTGAAGCATCAAGACAGAATGCACTACCGTATCAAAGCCTTCTCGATACTGGAGACAGAAGAGCAGGAGAAGACCAGGCATGTCTGTCTGTCTGTCTGCCTGTCTGGCTGCATGCCTGTCTGTCTGTCTGTTTGCCTGTCTGCCTGTCTCTCTGTCTCTCTGTCTGTCTCTCTGTCTGTCTGTCTCTCTGTTTGTCTGTTGGTTTGTTTGCCTGCCTGCCTGCCTGCCTGCCTGCCTGCCTGCCTGCCTGCCTGTCTGTCTGCCTACTTGCCTTCCTATAAGCTGAGAACTAAGTGCCACTGTTGTTCAAGGATCTTGCCTACCTATTGAAAGACAATAACGAAAAACGACCAAAGATGCACGTACTGCAGTACGAAGTCCGGATTGCTCGGGCAACAGCCAACGTCGCTATACTCCAACGGGGCAACGGGGAACGAATCACCGCCACGTTAGAGTACATGCTGCGGTGCGCTGAGGAGGCAATGATATGTACAGTCAACAACAAGATTTAGTACACTGGAGAGTCCGGGGAATGGGCGAAAGGGGCGGGGTGGTTTTCAAGCAATCGAACAATCAATCACCTGACCACCCCTGCTCCGCCCCTTTTGCCCATACCCCCCCCTGTTATGCCTCTTTTGCCCATATCCCTCTGCTCCGCCCCTTGTGCCCATACCCCGGACCCTCCACTGTACTCAATATTGTCGTTGATATGTAGGTTAGGTCACACGACGTGTATCGCGGTCAAATCCTGACCGGAAGTGCAGTCACTTTTAATGTGTTATTATTTGGAACGCAGTAAAACAAATAAACGATATTGAGATGGAACACCACGCCTTGGACAAGTATGTTAACTGGCTCCACAAGACCGCTCAGGTCGACATCAAAACCTTGCTGAGGAAACTGAAATGGTCTCGTCTACGGCATCATTACTTGGAGATTCGACGAACCCTTGAACAAGACGTAAGGAAAGCAGCTGCGTCTTTTATTTAGGTCGGGACGTTTCTAATCATCTTGAAGTGTTACAGTTGGTAGATGTAGTCCGCTAGCGGCAACACTTGATTGGCGAGCTGGTCGCTCGTTCCAAAGACTGCGCCATAGCGGATGAGCTTCTCACGGTCTCTGAGAATAGATCCAAACTAACGAAAGACTAGAAAAGGTCCGACGAGAATGTTTGTTTGTTAATTAGTTCGCTTGTCTGTCTACATGTGTGTCTGTCTCTTTGTCTGTGTGTGCTTCTGTTTGTCTATGTGTCTACGCTTCTGTCTGTTTTTCTATTTGTCTGTGTGTCTGTGTGTCTGTCTGTGTGTCTGTGTGTCTGTGTGTCTGTCTGTGTATCTGTGTGTCTGTGTGTCTGTGTGTCTGTCTGTTTTGTCTGTCTTTTTGTTCTTCTGTCAATCTGCCTGTCTGTCTGTTTGCCTGCCTGTCTGTCTGTCTGCCCGCCTGCCCGCCCAATTTAGGAGCAGTTTGTAAGCGCATTTGTGTTCTTATTTCCAGTTGGTGAAAATGAGTGCGATCATGGACCAACGGCATTTTGCCGGATCCACGCGGTTGCGACTCATGACCACTCTGGTTGAACATGCCGGGGACCAAGTCAAACGTCTCCGGCTGATGGCAACAGAGTCCCAGACAGCGGTTTTATTAAAACGGGTTACATTGAATAGGACTTATGCTTTGGGGAAACTAGCAATCATCGACGTTGCTGATGCTCGCAGAAGGTGTACTTCATTATGTACTTAGCTTCCATTGATTACTTCGACCATGCAATATATGTTCCAACATTTCTATGAATATACTTGTCTAGTTGCCTTTCTCCGTTTATATCTTCCTTTGACTATCAGTTTTGTCCTTCTCCCCAACCAGTCAGGCAAGCAGAAAATCAGGAAAACAAACAGACAGGCAGGCAGACAGACAGGCAGGCAGGCAGACAGGCAGGCAGACAGGCAGACAGGCAGACAGACAGGCAGACAGACAGGCAGACAGACAGGCAGGAAGACAGGCAGACAGACAAACAGGCAGACAGGCAGACAGACAGACAGACAGACAGACAGGCAGGCAGGCAGGCAGGTAGGCTGATACACAGATACATAGATGGACCAAAAGTAGATGAACGGATAGACAAATAGGTAGAGAGATAGTTTTAAAGAAATAAGTCTATTTGCTGTCTGATGTCTGACAGACTTTGTCCTTGTGACGACTTCCTTGTCTACATATTTTTTACCGGCTTCACCTTACTTTTTTGTTTGTCCGTGTAGAAGTAGTGTCATTCCAGTCAAGATACGCCCCAGTAAAACCAGTCCTTTACTTTCAGACTTCAAAATAAGTTGGTATTTTCGGAAAATTTAAAAGAAAGGAAAGTCCTCGCCGTGGAGAAATACGGCGGATTTTCCGCATCAGCATTCAACGGTAGTGGTGATGGGTCATAGGTTGCTTCCTCCGCCTATCGCCTTGAAATGACTCATCAGGATGATAATGAAAAGCCCACCAACCACGACAGGTTTCTTTCCAGCTAAGGCCGCACCCGCGCCCACATCCCTGATTTCCAATTCCCCACGCCCGCGACGGACCACGCGGACATTGGTGACGCCATTGCAGAGATCCCCCTCGCAGCAGTGCATGGTGCATGTGGTTACGGGCCATAGGTCTGACGGTGTCAGCACTGCTGGCGGTGGAGCAAGGACTGTTTTCGCATAGAGCCTCTGGACACAGACCGGCGGACTGGATTGGTCGCGCCGCGACCCCAACACCGGACACGTCCGTGGTCGGTTTGTGATGGCCGGTACGGGGGGATTGACCGCTTGCGCCGGTAGTATAGGGGCTTCTACTGCACAGCCCGCTCGTAGGGTGGGGAACAAACCGGAAGCTTCGATATTTGGCGCCGACAGGCCGGGAACCTGTCCACCTTTATCGTAGACGGACTGGAAATACTGATTCAGCGACCCGGAATCGGCCTGATTTTGTCCGTTGATCCAAGCGTGTTCGAAGATCCACTACAAAAAGACAGCAAAAAAGGGCAGAATAATTACCTCATACGTGCTCGTATTTGACATTTACTACACAGACAGGACGACAGGCAGGCAAACGGACAGACAAACGGACAGACAGACAAGCAGGCAAGCAGACAGATAATCAGACAGACAGACAGATAGACAGACAGACAGACAGACAGACAGATAGACAGACAGACAGACAGACAGACAGACTGACAAACATACAGACAGGCAGACAGACAGACCGATAGTGGAATGCCCTCAATACCATTTGGATGCTTACCGCGCAAGGTCCCGGACAGCAAACGATTTCATATTTCCCGACAGTCAGGAGGTTCGCGCGAAGCTCATCGAAGCAGTCCTTATCTTGAGCGTTAAAACATTCCGAGTCTTTCGGCCGGGTTTTGTAACATTTTGTCTGGAAGCACACAGGATTGTTGACTCGATATTAAGATTTGAAGACATACTTTGAGGAATACCGCACTTCTGTCATCTGCCTGAATGTGCCCTTCATCTTACTTACGTAGCGTTTCGAAGCGGGAGAGGACGTCGAGGTGTCTGGCTGTTGCCCGGGAATGGTGCCCAGTACCGGACACAGTTTGTCTGACGGATTCACCGGCTGTTCTCCTGGAACATCAAACTTTTTGCTGCACAGAAAGCGCACTTCTCAATGCAATACACTCACTGGAATTAACATCAACAGATACAGAACACACACAACTCAAGCTGGATGAACATACCGCCGGTCTCTTCCCACGACAAACTTTGGCAAGTCACGCAAATAATCTCCAAACCTGAAGAGAACATCAAAACGTTGTCTTGTACAAAACAAAAATGTAATAATGTATGTCCTATCTTAGTCTCGTACCCAAAATCAACAAAAGCAGATGGAGCTCCTTCATGGCCAAACAAGGATAAAGTTAATCCGGGGAAATGGTGCACAAAAACCGGAACGGATTGTCACTTCTGAAAGTCCGCGAATAAGGGAAGCTGGTAGGTCTCGTACCACAGGGCGACAGAGTAATCCAGCTGGCACAAACTCTTCTCTTGCCACTCACAAATTCTTCTCTTGGACAAATTTGTTTTCACTTCCTCAGCCCCGAGATAACACTACGACTTTATAGCCCGATCGAGCTCTCCGTGCTTCGTTTGATGTTGTGTGTGTGTGTGGGATGGACCTTTATGATTGAGTAGAACAATACACGGCAGTGTTATATGGCGCGCGGTGAAGGTGCAACATCCGGTGGACGTAAAAATTCCTCGCACTGTGCACATTTCGTGGGAAACCACCAGAGCGCTAGGGTATGAGAGAAGGATCCTGGAATGGGCCACTTGACTTTCCGTACCCTGGAATGGGCCACCGGGTGGCAGGGGCGCTCTGCCGCAAATAAATCGAAAACAGATGAGCCATTGCTTGACAGCGCCCTCTATAGAGAGCTTTTCCAACCGTCCAATCATTTCGTTTTTTAAACATGTTCCCACAACTTTCCTTCATATCTGATACGCGTTCCACTGGGTTATCGATTATTCTCTGTCGTTTAGGATCTTGGTGATAGCCAGAACCCGTCTGGAAGTTGTGATTCCAGGGTGTCTGGAAGTTGTGATTCCAGGGTATCTGGGAGTTCTGATTCCAGGATGTCTGGAAGTTCTGATTCCAGGGTATCTGGAAGTTGTGATTCCAGGATGTCTGGAAGTTCTGACTCCAGGGTGTCTGGAAGTTGTGATTCCAGGGTGTCTGGAAGTTCTGATTCCAGGGTGGTCCATTCCGGGGTACGGGAAATTCAAGTGGCCCATTCCAAGACGCCTCCCTCGTACCCCAGCGCTCTGACACCTCATACAGTACACCAATACTGACATACACGGGCTCGGATGGCAGTATTTCCAAAATCAAAGGTAGAGAAATGTGAAAACAGCAGTGACAATCACATTATCACATGTAAAATATACAGTGAAGCATGTTCCGTTTATAGCGATCCTCAAAGTCCGTCACTATATCACTAACCTACAAGAGAACGTCAAACAACCCAATTGAGAGACTGTGTCGACAAGAGTTCATATTCAGTCTGATATTAGGGAATTTTACAAAGGGAGTGATGTGAAAGTGGTTGGCGGTTAGCAAACTGAATGTCTGTGGTCAGTGTCTGCATGCGTAATTGTGAGATCCAATACTGTGTGTCAGTAATCAATGTCTGATCTGGAGGTCTGCGAATGGAAGAATCAATCGCGCCCTTCATTTGTCTGAAGCAACACTGTTGGTCCTGAGCTGACTGTCTTGCTCACATAAATCGACGGCTGTGTCTGCCAGTGAGTGTATGTATCAAACTGTTTAAAACACTAAACAAAGTGCGCAGTGGGACTGCCTGTCCCACGATATGCTTTCAATGTCTGAGGTGTCTGTTCCCACTGTGAATGACTACAACGGGCAACCCCATCTTGCTATCCGAACGTTCATGAGTCTTCATGCCTGCCTGTCTGCCTTGTCTGGCTATCGGCCTGTCTGTGGGCTTGTCTGTCTGTCTGTCTGTCTGTCTGTCTGTCTGTCTGTCTGTCTGTCTGGCAGCCTGGCTGTCTGTCTGTCTGGCTGTCTGTCTATCTATGTGTCTGTCTGTCTGTCTGTCTGTTTGTCTGTGTGTCGGTGTCGGTCGGTGTCTGTCGATTTACAGACGCTTCTGTTGGTTTATCAATGGACTTATCAGCAGGAAAAACCTTACCATATCATCCAAATGTTCCGCTTCCTCCTCAAACTTCTGGCACAGTTCGCATATAATAAACGCCGCAGTGGTCGCGTCGTCGTGGTTATCGGGAATGTCCATGTTGATGACATGCACAGGGTGGTAGCCGGAATTCAAATCCGCCAAATGTTCAATCACCTGATCAAACACCCGCTCCTCGCAGCAGATGACCACGTCAAACGGCTCGCCGCTGTCTTGAAACCGCTCCGGGTTGTTCTTGATCCGCCGGTTACGATCTAACATGTTGAGCAGGCCGTTGTTGGTGTAGAGATGGACGTCCTGGTTGGCCAAATCGTTGTACCTATTCAACTCAATTATTAGAAGAAGCGCAAATCCGTCTGTCTGTCTGTCTGTCTGTCTGTCTGTTTGTCTCTCTCTCTCTCTGTCTGTCTGGCTGTGTGTCTGCGTGTCTCTCTGTCTGTCTTTCTGTCTCTGTCTCTGTCTCTGTCTGCCTGTCACTGTCTCTGTCTGTCTGTCTCTCTGCTTTCTTACATGTCTGTTTGTCAGTCTAGTCTCTCTGCCTGTATGGCTATCTGTCTGTCCGCCTAATCATACTACCCGCTGGTCCGTCTCTCTACTTACATGTCGTCGTAGGAGACGTCAAAGTTGTACACATTCGGCCGGTCTGCCGACGGTCCGGGAAGCTTCACGCAGTTACCCGAGCCGAAGGAGCAGACGGAGAAGCCGCGTTTCTGGAGGAAATTGTGCGCTTCCATAGAGCGATTCTGATTGGACGAGCACACCACGGCGAACTTGAGTTTGGACTTTTTCCCGACGATGCTCATTTTCCAGCGAGTGAGTTCTGAAAACCAACGGTAATTCCGGAGCAGCTCTACAAGGATAAAAGCAAATGTTCAGAGCTTAGCCGTTGAATCAACGCAACCGAAAAATGCATCATCAATACATCAATCAAATAAGAGATAACTGCTAATAAAAATGGGCGCGCCAATCAGCCAATCAATCGTAGAAATCAAGGCGATCGAAAAATGCACCGTCAATACATCAATCAAATAACAGATAACTGCTAACAAAAGTGGGCGCGCCAATCAGCCAATCAATCGTAGGAAACAAGGCGATCGAAAAATGCACCGTCAATACATCAATCAAATAACAGATAACTGGTAAATAAAGTGGGTGCGCCAATCAGCCAATCAATCGTAGAAATCAAGGTGATCGAAAAATGCACCATCAATACATCAATCAAATAACAGATAAAAGCTAAATAAAGTGGGTGCGCCAATCAGCCAATCAATCGTATGAATCTCATTAAGGGCTTGTGCCACTCCGTTACCCAGATCACAAAGCGGATATTCTAGATTCGTTGAATAACTTGTTCTCCAAATCTCCAAACGATGACAAAAACTTCAAATTTGTAACAAACGGTAAAAAAATTTAGTGGTTGGGTTTAAAAAATGAAGACAATAGTAGAAATAGTAGTAGTACCAGGAAAAAATCACTGGAACAGCTTTTTTGCTTCGTCCTCGGACGCGAAAATCAATCCGTGGATAGCCCGAAGAATTTAACTGATGACGCAAAGTGTGTTGAAGTGATGAATTCCGTGAAAATATCTAGTGGAATTAGTTGGGAAGACCTTCCAAAAAGTGACCGCAAAAAGCCGCGACATTCAAAAGAAATGAAAAAAGAAATGCTTCAAAACAAACCGCGAACCGCGAACCGCGAACTGCGAACTGTGAACTGCGAACTGCGAACTGCGAACTGCGAACCGAAATAAGACAGAGGAATTGCACTCGCGCCCACACACTTTAGCACTTGGTCTACCCACAGACCCAGCCACGTAACCGACTAACCACGTTGGCAGTGCCACGTGGGCAGTGCCACGTAGCCCACATGACGTGGTCGCCTAATTTATCATTCAAAATTGTTTGCGACAGGGAAAGTGCGTGAAAACTCAACCTGGCATTAATAGAGTTTACTAAAGCGTGAACTGGGCGGCATTGCGCACTCTCCTCCGCCGTGTCGCGTCACCGTTTGTTGTCATCAATCAACGGTCTTGCACTTTGTTACTGATACTGCAGTAGCAGCAGCAGCAGCCTGCGGTGATGTGGAGCTTTCACTCTTAATTTATAAAGAGATCGCGCGCGCAATAATGTCTTCTTATCGGTTTGCCCATCGAAGAAGTCTCTGACCATCTGGTGCGTGACGGATTTCCTTATCATCGCTTGCCTCCTGCGCGTGTGCGTGGGGCAAAACATTTTCGACGGACTTTATTTTCACAGGTGCGAGCCTGAGTCGGTCTTTTTTGTTGGGAACTTTTTGCCACACATTTTTTAAAACTTGTTTTGGATTCTAGCCTGAAATCTGTACTGGAGTGGCTCGATACCGCTGAATTGCTCCGTTTATCCCGCTGATATAAGTTGCCCCATATAACGGACCGAAAATGTGTGGTAAGTGGTTGCTTGATTGGCTGATTGAATCTTTGTTCTACCGCATAAGCTCAGATCTAAGCGATGCCTTGATTGATTGATGAATTGGAGAATCGTTAAATCTTGTCGGAAGGAAGACGTGGCACTTGGCGATTCACGCCTGGTTGGCGGAATTTATTTTTTTGCCTACGATGGGTTTATTTTTTACATTGTCTCTTTGTGAATTAATTTACATGTGAGCAAGAATTCGTGCGAACGAGGGGTAGTTATGGGTCACTTAACTACATGATCAGTTGATTGATTGATGAATTAGTTGATTGATTGATGAATTAGTTGATTGATTGATGATCGGTTGATTGATTGATGAATTAGTTGATTGATTGATGAATTAGTTATTTTTCTCGCTCTTTCCTCTCTCCGCGATTCGGCTGTGCCGTTAAGAAATGAATTCTATTTTTTTCATTTAAACGGATGCCTATTTTAAACCTAAAACTGACGTAGGTTGTGCGGTGACATTTGAAATGATTTTTTAAATTTATTAATTCAGTGGAGCTGTATTCAATTGATTGATTGATTAGGTAAATAACTTTTCTCTTATTACTTCGGCGTGATTGCAGACGTGGCTTGGGCCACTTATCTCTCATACATCCGGTTATGCGATACGAGGGGACGGAGAAGTGCAAGTCAGCGAAATTATCAGCAGCAGGAATGATCCGGTTCAGATACGGATTTCCTATCGAATCTTGAAGAGTTCCCAAAAAAATCCCTGACTTATTCCTTTTATTTTTTATTATTGTTAATTTGGGATGTTCTAGCAATTGGATTCTGTCGATCTATCTCTCTGTTAACCTGTTTGTCTAACTGTTTGTGCCTGCCTGCCTGCCTGTCTGCCTGTCTGTCTGTCTGTCTGCCTGCCTGCCTGCCTGCCTGCCTGCCTGCCTGTCTGTCTGCCTGCCTGCCTGCCTGTCTGTCTGTCTGTCTGTCTGTCTGTCTGTTTGCCTGTCTGTCTGCCTGTCTGCCTGTCTGCGTGTCTGCCTGCGTGTCTGCCTGCGTGTCTGCGTGTCTGCCTGTGTCTGTTTGCTTGTCTGTCTGTGCCTAAGTGATTGACCTATGCAATGGCGCTTACTCCGGAAGTTCAGCTTGTTCAAACAAAGAGATAGATGCAGTGTTATTTGTTGAGACAACTGAGAAAACAGAGGATAGTTTTAGTTTGATCATCCTTCTCTCTACGAGAGTCGGTTGCGCGTGCTTCCGCAATGCGGTCGAACCAAAAGCCCCTTGTCCGATTACCCACTTACACGCTCCTTTCTTTGCGGGAAAAATAAATATTACGAAATAGAATGTAAGAATGTCGGTGTCAAATGTTTCGTCTGTGAGCCTGTCTGCCTGTCGTATTGTTTCAATTAACGTTGGAGTTATTCCGCCGGCGGGGCATATTTCGTCAGTCAGGAATGTTTTAGCGGGCCAAGACTGGCCTACAAATCAGCCAATCCATAATTAAGGCACGTGGTGAAAATTGGTGCAGCGCAACCGGTTTTTTTACCGGTTCATGGAAACAGCGATAAAATAGTTAAGACTTCCCAGCTTGTCACGCTATTTTTCCAGTGATTGATCTAGTTCGGTTTTGTCTGACAGGACTCGTCGTTTCGGTAGGCAATAACGTTGTTGTTGGCTGTTTAAATATATGTGATATATAAATTTGAACACTAGTAAACTACTGTTTAACTGTCTCTCTGCCTGTCTGTGTTTGCCTGCCTGCCTGTCTGTTTGTCTGTCTGTCTGTCTGTCTGTCTGTCTGTCTGTCTGTCTGTCTGTCTGTCTGTCTGCCTGCCTGTATGTCTGCCTGTCTGCCTGTCTGTTTGTCTGTCTGTCTGTCTGCCTGCCTGTCTGTCTATTTGTCTGTCTGTCTGCCTGCCTGCCTGCCTGTCTGCTTCCCAGCTTGTGACGCTATTTTTCCAGTGATTGATCTAGTTCGGTTTTGTCTGACAGGACTCGTCGCTTCGGTAGGCAATAATGTTGTTTTGGCTGTTTAAATATATGTGATATATGAATTTGAATACTAGTAAACTACTGTTTGAATTTGCCTTCCTGAGTCCCGGCAAAGTTTATGTAAATAAAAAAACCGCCTTTAATGTTAATTTTCGAATTGTTGAATCTGTTTTTTAATCCACTAACTCGTGTGATTGATTGATGGATTGATGGCTGTTTATGTTCACTTAAATCTAGCATTGGTGCGAATGGTTGATTGGTTGATTGGTGGAATGAACGAAAGGCGATTAAGGCATTTCATTAGTATATTGATTGATTGATTGGTTTATTTTTGATTTGTTGATCAGGTTCCACCTGTCAGACCGTGCTTATTGATGAATTTTTCACCAGAAAATTCCATTGCATACTTTTTGAATTATGAGATTTACATTGTCTGTGATTGTGTCTCACAGCCATCGAGACAGCGAAATGATAATTAGCACCGACTGACCGAAAGACCGAAAGACCGACGACCCACTTTGCTCGTTCTGCGTTATCGTTTTTTCTGCTCTCTCTTTCATTGAACCAGCTCGCCTCATTATCTCTCTCTCTCTCTTTCTCACCCGCGTTTTCTGTTCTTTCTTTCTTTCCAGGTATCTTCGCTTATATAAATCACCTGGTTCCGCGGAAGCGACGCGAGGTGCTGGAGTTCATCATCAACGGCCTCAAACGGATGGAGTATCGCGGTTACGACTCGGCCGGTCTGGCCGTCGACTCTGGCGTGAACCAAATCACTATTGTCAAACTTCCCGGAAAGGTGAAGGTGCTCGAGAGCGCCGTGATGGCCAATGAGAAGCTATACGATGACTTTGTCTACGATGTCCACGTGGGGATCGGGCATACGAGATGGGCGACGCACGGCGCGCCATCGGCGGTGAACAGTCATCCCCATCGGTCGGATGTGGGAAACGGTAAGAGGAGGGAGAGTCGGTTTGCCAAGGTTGCAGCGGGCGGCATGATTGATAGATAAACAATCAAGAGGAACCATACAGACATGAAAGACAGACAGGGAGACAGACAGGCAGACAGACAGACAGACAGACAGACAGACAGACGGACAGACAGACAGACAGACAGATAGATAGATACTTAGATAGTTGATACATAGATAGACCGATTGATACGAAGATCGACAGATAGATAGGCAGGCAGACAGACAGGTAGACTGACACGTAGACGTGTAGACTCTTTATGGGAAGCCTACGAAAGCTCGAAGTTAGATAAAAACAGTAGTTGACAGACGTTTATGGATACAGACATGTGAGATAGCCAAACATGAAGATATTTTAGCAGCTAGTAGGCAGACGCAGACCGACACAAAAGACCGACAGACTAGCAAAGATGTCGATAGTTTAAAAAACTGTGAGACTGTTATGCAGACAGGTGGTCAGGCAGACAGAAAGAGACACAGAGAGTGAAAATGACAAGCAGACAGGCTCCAACAGACAGACAGACAGACAGACAGACGTGTGAACATTTAGGAGCTAGACATTCAGACCATAAAATCGATTGTGTATGTAGAGAGACGTGCTCAAAGTAACGTACGGTTGTGTTTGTTTGTGCTTGTAGAATTTGTCGTCGTCCACAACGGCATCATCACAAACTACAAGTATCTCAAGCAGTACCTCACGGAACACGGCTTCCAGTTCGAGTCGGAAACCGACACAGAGACCATTCCCAAGCTGATCAAGCATGTGTACGACCGGCATCCCGAGCTTTCCTTCCGGGAGCTGGTGGAGCAAGCCATTCCGCAGATTGAAGGTGCTTTCGCCTTGGCCATCAAAAGCAGTCATTTCCCGGGTGAATGCGTCGCCACCCGGCAAGTACTACGTGTCTCTCTTCTTTTCTGCCTGCCTGCTTGTCTGTCTTATCTGTTTTCTGTTTGCCTGCCTGCCCTCTGTCGGCCTATCTGCCTGTGTGCTTGTCTGTTTATAGTATCTTTTCCTCTGTATCTGCCTGCCTGCCTGTCTCTCTGTCTGCCTGTCTGCCTGCCTGTCTGCCTGCTTGTCTGTCTGTCTGTCTGTCTGTCTGTTTGTTTGCCTGTCTGTCTGCCTGTCTGCTTGTCTG